>BDJD01003525.1:3256-52641 GCA_002564525.1 Rosa multiflora
TGTTGTGTGAGTATTAATGAGACGACAAAATTTTATAGGTACCATTGTGTGATTAAAATTGATTTGTTGTGTGATTAACGATATATGCGTATTCATACAATGTAATGTAATTGACTGTTGTTTGATTACTTTATGTTCTGTAACTGAAATATTTGCTAAAAAATAATGCACAATATAAGATTTAGACATTGGAATACTCTAATTCAACCATCTAATGTACCAAAAGAGCTAGCATATGTCAACTACCAAAAAAGCTAGCATTTGTCAATCGTCTATACATTCATGTATCCAGAAGGCATTTTAGCTAGCTTGATGGCTGCTACATTCTAGCTAATTACATTGAAATATAGCAAAAGTTGATACAGTCAAATAGTAGCAATCGAGAGAAACTTTGCCACTAACGTTCTCCCAAACTTGCATAGTGTAGTGCCAAGGCAGCAGCACCTAGTGTGTCTGGTGGAGCATCCAACAGCTTGTCCTCTAGTTCCAACTTCTTTTTCAGAATGATCTCTGAGCTTACTTGACTTGAGCTGCTCCAACCTTTACACTTCAATCTCAACCTGCAGAAAGAAAGCTAATACTATCAATTAGCTCATATAGAATAGAGAACTCTAATTTTTGTATAGTATTACTTGCATAGTAAGTACTTGGTAACCAAGGCAGATCTAGCTTTATTGAGACCAAGGAAAACAAGTAGTGCTTAAAATGTAGTTGGGAAAGTGATGCTGTTTATGTTAGCTAAAGTATTCAATCTTTTAAGAATGTTAGGAAATATGCAAATTGCTTTGGGATATATAGCATCTTGACAGCATACTGTGCATTTTTCTTAATTTTGCATCACGATATTCTGTAGAACCACCTAGTGAAGGTCTATTTAGCTTTGTGCTTTAAAGATTTAGCACATACTCATGTGGGCATCAATGAAATAACCGAAAATCCTATATTCGCAAAAAAATATACCACTGGAAATATCAATATCTTTAAAGATTGCAGTAAAACAGAATTTTCTTAAAACATTAGAGTTTTGAATAAACAATTGAAGATATGCTTAACCCATCAATATTGCATTGATCTTTAAAAGATAATGTATTCAACTAAACATGCTAGAGGGAAACAGTGTGCACCTAGGATGTTATGTATACTCCTGAAACAATTGAAATGTCATTTGATATTATATGTTACTCCATAATACAGAACTGTGATTGAATTATGTCTAATATAGTGTACTTAATTTTTTCAAGCTAAACCAGCATTAGAGTGTTTTAGGTAACATAAACAAAAAGAATGCAACAACAAAATGAATGAAACATTTTATCATAGTTAACAAGCTCAATACCAACAAACTTGAGCATGTAGTAAACTCAGTTTGCATACTTTAATTTATAATGCATTCCACATGATTCCAGAAGATTATAAACTTTTCTTTGACCACAAAATGACCAACCGAGCTGGAAAACATCATATAGTTTTAACCCTCTAACAATTTCATATTTGACAAAAACTGTGAGAGAAAGATAAAAAGTAAGACTAAATATTCAAGGACTTAGCCTGAACATCTCTCTTTCACAGAAAAATAATTTTAGTAAGGCATACATGCAATTATTATTTGATATAGTAATTGACAAACCCAAAAAGTGGTTGAACCACTCATTCAATTGACAACCTGTTTATGCCTCAATATCTTCCTAGTTGACACATAACGTGGGTTTCTTCTCCAGAAGTCATTCTATGTACATCCAATCAAGAATGTGGCAGGCAACAACTCACATTACAAAGAATTAATTCCCGACCACAGAACTCATATTTTTGACTTCCCAATCCTAATTCCTAATTATGAATACCAATACGAAATGATAAAGATGTAGAGGAGGAGTCAAACCTGATCTGCAGGGGCATGGTCATCAATGAACGGAGCTGCAAGACTTATCAAAGATGCCTCACCGACTCCAACCAGCCTACAATGGCAAAACCCAGTGATAACTCAGTATCTAGTACAGAGTGATACTAATGATGTAATACAAAGCCAACTAAAAGCTAGCAAAACATAGTGTAAAGATAGTCACACTCACATACTACCACACTTGGCTGTGGCAAATGTCCAAATAGATAACCCAAGTCCAATCAACCTAAAAGGATTATGGTTGTAGTGCACATGAACTTAAAAATCAAATCGGCTAAATCACATCTCGAATAAATTCACAGCTCATTCAGTTACACTAGTACTCACCTCTTTCCCAAGGATGAAAAGATGGGTGAGGCCACGAGAAGCCCAACCATAAACGCAGATGATAGAAAACCATCTTGAAAGTTGTTCAATTTAAAATCCCCCCTGTAAGAAGCAAGCCATCTTAAGCCAAATACAGCCAATAAATACAAGAAATCATGTGTAATCAACTTAATGTTAGTACTCTAACATCATAATAATCCTCTTAATATGTAGTAAGATGCAAAACCATCCTACACCAATAACAGCTTAGATAAAAGTTATATGTGAGAATACCTAAATTACTCACCTCTTTATCAAGTTATCCAGACACGAGATTAGCAGCAATCTGGCAAAAGTTTAAAAATTTTGATCACTTTCCAGCTCCATCATCAATGCTGATAATGAAAGATACATAATTAATTAATTTCAGGAAACCCAAGGCACCAAAAAACACCTGCAACTAGTCTATAATGCTGGCTAGAGCTATCAAACAGAAAACATTATGAGTTGAAGTTGTGGAGTCAGAATTTCAACATGAAGAGTAGCTTACGAACTAGCCTTGATTGTGGTGATAAAGAACTGTGAGCCATTGCGCTGTTCCTCAATAGACCAAATCCTGTACAAAATAGTTTTATTCAATAGACCTTATCCTATGTACTAATAAACCAAGACAATGAAATATCCCAAATTTTAAAAACAAGAATTACATGGAGTTGAATCCATTACATAGACTATGAGGAAACCTTTTCACCTGTGATAAGGCACACCACTGTGAGACTTATATTAGCCTATGCTGCTCATTTAGGTTGGCAATTACATCAACTGGATGTTAAAAATTCTTTCTTGCATGGCCAACTTACAGAAGAAGTCTATATGGCTCAACCAGGAGGATTTGAAGATTCTAGCTATCCATCTACTTTTGTATGTAAGTTACAAAAATCACTTTATGGATTGAAGCAAGCGCCTAGGGCCTGGAATGAAAGGTTTACTAATTTTCTGCCTTCCATTGGGTTTACACCTTCTCATGCTGATGCAAGTTTATTTGTCAAAGTAACTGGCAGCTCTAAGGCCTATCTTCTACTATATGTAGATGATATTATACTCACAGGAAATTGTGACTCTCTCATTACTGAAATTAAACAAGCCTTGCAGCTTGAGTTTGACATGAAAGACCTTGGCCTTCTTCATTTCTTTCTTGGCCTCGAGATTCATTATTTGCAGGATGGCAGCATCTTTGTGTCTCAACAAAAGTATGAAACAGATCTTATTCATAAAGCAGGTCTTGATGCCTGTCACACTCACCTTACTCCATGCCAATCCGGAATCAAGCTGCTAAAAGACATGGGAAAGCCTCTTGACACTCACACTGCCTCTTTTTTCAGAAGTATTGTTGGTTGCTTGCAGTATCTTACTTTTACCAGGCCGGAAATTGCATATGCAGTCAACTCTGTTTGTCAATTCTTGCACAGTCCAACTGAAGATCATCTTATTGCTGCAAAACGTATTCTTCGATATGTTAAGGGCTCCATTGCTGTCGGCATCTGCTTCAAAAAGCGTCATCATACTGAAAAACTTCTCTCTCTTAGTGCATTCTGTGATGCTGATTGGGCTGGGGATCCCAATGATAAAAAGTCTACTACTGGCTTTGTCATCTTGTTGAATGATGCTCCAATCTCATGGTGTAGCAAAAAGCAAGCTGCAGTATCTCGTTCTTCTACTGAGGCTGAGTATAGAAGTATGGTTGACACAACCTCTGAACTACAATGGCTCACACACTTGCTTCATGATCTACATATTGAGCTAAAGGCTGTTCCCACGCTACACTGTGACAACATTTCAGCCCTTGCCTTAGCCACCAATCCAGTTCATCACTCCAAGCTTAAGCATATTGAAGTGGACGTTCACTTTACTCGGGTTCAGGTTAAAGCTGGCACCATTAAGCTGCAGTTTGTGTCTTCAAAAGAGCAGCTAGCTGATTTGTTCACAAAAGGGTTATGTTCTCCTCAACACAGGTTTCTCTGTGACAGCTTGATGCTCATGACCAAGCATCAAGCTGAGGGGGGGTGTTAGCATTACATGTCACACTTCTTTAGTCTGTTAGTTAGGCTTTTAGTTAGTTGGTTAATTAGTTGCTCTGATTAATTCTAATTACGTGCTTATCTGCATGAGAGCTTAGTTAGTGGCCTACAGCTGGAGGGCACGTGGCTTATACTTGTTCAGTTCACTCTTTAGTATAAATAGGGTAGTCGTCCTCCTCTTTGGTTTTTGTATCAGAGCTTCAGATTAATACAAAGTTTCTTTTTCTCTCTGCAAATAGATGGTAAGCCTTTCAAGATAAGGATCATAATGTCTTCATCAGCCATTTTGACACCAATAACAGATAATTGATCCCTTGCAGTCTTAACCCTAAGCAGATACTTATCAATGCTATCAGATCCCTTTTCAATGGATTGCAAATTTGATTTCAATTGCACAACATTAGACCTAGATACAGTAGCATATCGATCTTTGAGAGTGACCCATACCTCCAACGCAGTAGAGCAACCAACCACATGAGAAAGTGCTTCAGGGGAGAGAGTAGCTGTGATGAGGGAGATTAGATTGCAATCTTGCTCAAGCCAATCTTCATAGTCTTCAGAAGAATTCTGAGAAAGCTGGCCATCATCAGAAATGGAGTATTTCGATGGACAAGGGTGAGTGCCATCCACAAACTTGAGTAAACCATGACCTCGAAGCAGAGAGTACATCTGGAAATGCCATGTAGGATAATTGTTGTCATCGAGTTTCACAGAGATGATACTATACAGATTAGCAAGAAGGGAAACTGTTGTAGCCACCATTGTTGAAGAAAGAAAGCTTGGATCTTGAAGAAAGAAAGCTTGGATCTTGAAGAAGAGATTGAAGGGATCGAAGAAGAAAAGACTGAAGGATCGAAGTAGAAGACTTGAAGAATCAGAAGACTTGGAGAACTTCCATGGCTCTTGATACCATGCTGAAATCAAAGATCTAGGGATTTGGGAGAGAGAAATTGAGAGCAGAAAGCTAGAGGAAGAAGACGATGGTTTTTCTCATTAAGAGTTGTACTTGAGTGACTATTACAAAGCTTTCATTACATTGCTTTTTATATAGCTAACAGTAACAACTTTGGTTAAAGCATAAACAGACTTTAACAACTTTCTGTTAGGCTTAACCAATTTCTCTAACATCCATTTCTTGGTCACCAATCAGCTTAGGACATTTGTCAAGTGCAAGATTAGTTGAGTTTCTTGACTTAGACTCAGATGGTTGACCTTGACCTCCATTAATCTCATATAGTCTACAGTAGCTATGGTAAGCAAGCTATGGAGCTTGAATTATATATAGATGGGACCAAGGTTTTAAATATCAGTATCCTTATATGTATCAGTACTTTGAAAAAGGGAGATATTGGAAATATCGGGGATACAGGGTAACAAAATGTCGTTTTTGAAAAAAGTCAATTTATTAGAAATTTAGAACTACATATAAATACATATGAATGTCAACTTCATCTACATCCAAAAAGAGACTCTAGGCGGTTGAAAAGCCGCTCGTTGGTCTACGAAAATGCAATTATCAGACCAAGACATATATATGACCCATATAGTGAGAATTGTAGTGACGAACATGATAGTTATAGATCTCTACACTCACAGACTATACAGTAGCTTCGTTATTCCTCACTTTTTCAAGATGCATAGCCAAAATTTAATACTCTGTACTCTGCACTCTCTTCTCATCATGTCATCCATATATGGTTCCTTGACTTCCTTTTGCAATGTCATTTGGCCTATTTTGAATAATCGAACCTTTATGGCTTTATCTTCTTTTTATTATTCAACTACGTACAGAGTTACGAACTACATACAGAGTTACAGACATAGTCATAGACTACACAGTACCAAATCTCTCCTCACACAGATTTGCATTTAGACTTTTAGAGAATTACTTCTCACCCAAAATCGCTTTGAGGGTATTTCTCTTCACCTAGATTCGCCTTGAGGAGATTTTTTTTCCTCATCTAGATTCGTCTTGAGGGGATTTTCTACTCACCTAGATTCACCTTAAGGGGATTTCTCCTCACTCAGATTTGTCTTTAGGAGATCTCTCTTCACACAAATTTTCATTTACAGAATTACTGAGTTTTTTTTTTTAATTTTTGCCTCAAATTTTACAAATATTTCTTCACTTTATCAGGGATATATCGCAAATATCTAATATATCGGGGATATTTGACGATGTTGGAGAAATTTTGCAGAAACGGTAAAAGATAAGATATTTACCCCCTAAATATATCGGTCTGTCGAAAAAAGGAGATATCGGAAATATCGCAGATATTTAAAACCTTGGATGAGACTATGGGAGGTGTGACCGTGCGGTGTTTCTTCTTGTTGTCGGAATTAAAATATGAAGGCGCTTACCCTTTGTTTATTTAACCAATTTTGTTTAAAACAGGGGTTGGATTATGTGGGATGAGCTACAGTACGAAAATAAGGTCACTTGTGGACGATTTAAAGGTGTCAATTGCAATTAAAAAGCCAATCCATAGAACACAAAATCATCCTTACAAAGGCAATTAACCTTGTGGTGTCACCCTAATTTGATCTCCAGTTTTCAATTTACAAGTCTATTTTAAATTTACTTTCAACCAAAATAAACTCACAATTCACCGTACTTGAATTTTATTTTATTTTATTTGAACAACACAATTTGAGTTCAACCTTAATAGCCCTATTATCATGCAATAGATTTGGCCGTTACATTTCATGCTAAATTACTACATTTCATAAATTCAATACAATGCCGGCAAATCGTTACAAAAATTTTATTCAGTTCGTGCAGAAAATTATCCAATAATTTGACTCTTGATTATACATTAATTCTACTAATTTCCCACCGGTCTCTTAGTTGTGGCAAGGCGACAAGGCGTCATCATCATATATAGGTGGATGATGACGAAAACTGCAAATCTTTTTTTAATTAGAAAGCCCCAATGCAAATCTCCTCGTTTGATTAAAGAAAATAATCTTGTTTTTCACGAGTTATGGTATTGTAACATATAATAATAGATACATGCATGTGACTATTTCTCCACGCTGATGAGTTGATATCTTGATATTGCTTGCTCCACAATAATGATCTGACCCATAATCTTCCACGATGCCTTCCCAATTTCACAGTCTCGATCACTCCCAAGTCCAAGCCATGCCAGTAGTCACTCTAATTATATTGCTCGTAGACTTCGTTGATGATTTGTTTGCACATTTATAATATGATTCATTGACTAAGTGCGTATTTGCATTTGTACGTATATGGATATAAAGCACAGACAAAACAATGTAATATGTAAATAAAGGGTTGCCGCTTGCTTCGAAATGGAAGCTACGCGTTTCTTTGACCAAATTTAATTAGTGATCTCAATTGGAGAGCTGATTAACAAGATCACGCATGTTTGGGGTATATTACCAATTGGATATGCACCAAATTAAGGTTTCTTGGATATGGAGTATATCTTGTTTGGGGTGATCTTGTCACGCGTTTTAGATTTGTCCGATCAATTAGTATTCATTTTTATAAATTCATACTCAGAGCCCTTATTGTTGGTACATAAAAAGTTGTACATGTAGCGAGACATTATCTTCCAGCAGCATTGTAACTCCTCTAAAGAAATGGTCACAAAATAGATTTACTCTCACAATAATTTTAGGACGTGATTAAATGATTAACTCATTCTACAATGAACGAAACGATGCCACATCAGTTTATAAATGAATATAATGATGTGTTGAAGTAAATTAGAATTGCAGAAAGAATTGTAGTCGTATTATTGATAATAGGAGCCTTATATATAGGGATTTAAAGAGTACACAAAAGGTAATAAAATCCGAACATAACTAGATAATTTAGAACCTTCTCCTATTATAACTCTAGGACTAAACCCTAGTTTGAAGAGCCACACATGATGTCGACTTCCTTCAACAATCCCCCTTGTGCCACTCAAACTTGGTGATGAGGCTTTGATCGTTGCCTCACTAAAAACCTTGCCAGGTAACAAAAACCCTGTGGGATAAAAATAACCCTGGTCGAAGGACAAAAAGAGCACAACACGTTCTTCACTCTTCGAGATCGAACATGTAGACATCATACCTCCCCCTGATGTTAATATCTCCCCCTGATTGCTACAATCATGGAAGTTGGATAACTTTCTCAATCCGATGCTCTTCAGATGTTTCTCGAAGGTGGATTTTGCTAACGACTTAGTAAATAAGTCCGCTACATTATCCTTAGATCGGATTTGATTCACTTCAATATTTAGAAGTGCTTGTTGTTGCTGATTGAAAAAGAACTTAGGCGATATATGTTTGGTGTTGTCGCCCTTGATGAAACCTAATTTCATTTGCTCAATACAAGCTGCATTATCTTCTTAAATGCATGTAGGTTCATTTGTGGTAGACAAGTTCCTCGAATATGTCTAATTACAGACCTTAGCCACATGCATTCTCGCACGGCTTCATGTAGAGCGATAATCTCTGCATGATTTGAGGAAGTAGCAGCAAAAGTTTGTTTTGTAGACCTCCAAGATATCGCAATACTTCCCATGGTAAATACATAACCCGTTTGAGAGCGACCTTTATGAGGGTGAGAGAGATACCCTGCATCAGCAAAACCCATCAAGACATCATTGTCATTTGATAGAGGGGAGGAGGAGAATGTCGGCCACCAAGGACGGCGGCGCCGGCGTCTACATCACTGAAGGTGGCATTTTGCCTTGTGGGGTTCGATCCCATACTTCCGTCATTTCTTTTCTCTCTGTAGGGATAAAACAAGCCCATATCAATCGTACATGTTTGAGTCCACAAGTAATTTTGGTAAGATCCTTTAGTGGATTTCGCATAACAGGCCGATACCTGCAGCCCAAAAATAAATCTACTTGGAATTGGGTTACAGCTTCGCCCATTCCGAAACCCATAAGGAAAACGAGCCCTTATTGGAGTCAGGTAGCGGAGATTGAATAGGAAACTGCAATCAATAATCCTTCTATGGCAAGGAGCAGTCGAAACCCTAGTATAAATACCAGGTTTCAAGGATGAATCAGACACAACTCTCAAATCAATCAATCCCTCGGATTATCAAGCCTCCAAGCCCATATCAATAATCCTTCAACCTCTTTGAAACCCGGTGCCCGTACTTCCAGTCCTAGTCTCTCCAAGAGCCGACGGTTAGTGCTATTGCCACCGATACAACCAACGAAGCAAGGGTAACGCCCTCGCAACCCCCGCGAAGCTAAAGTCACGCTTAAGCAAACCCTGTGCTTTCTCCGAACTTCCAGTGATTACTTTGCTCAACTTACAACGTTGAGTATCGATTCGATGACGCGAAGAGATCACAACCAAAGCCCTTATCAGAAAGGCAAGAAGTCCTTTCTCGGAAGGCAAGAAAAGAGCCTTATGACGAGGTTGGTGCTCTCCTCGTCCACAACGCTTGACCAAGAAGTCAGGTCAAGGGACGCCCCGACGACTGCACCTCACGGTGCTGGCACGCTCGCGCATTCAAAAGAGACAGTTTGTACCGCACCGATTTCCGTGTCGAACATTTTGGCACGCCCAGTGGGAGTTTTAGATTTTTCGAGAATGAAACCATTGGGAAGTCAAGCGTAAACCCTTGCCAAAAGGTTTACGCTAATTGCTCAAAGCATAAGACCTCCAGTTACAGACCGCACCTTCGCACGGACTGTCGTGGTCTTTCTGAAGAACAAGTGACTCAAAGATTTTCTCGTTATCCCCAATTAACCAATATGTCAACTGGATGGGAGAGAATCACATGACCGCTACTGAGGGTCAAAGTGTCACTACTAACTAGGCAACTGAGCCTGTCAACACTACCATGGTTTCTGGTGCCGCGGAAAGTGTAGAAAGAGAGGCTTTCGTTCCAAAGCCTATTCCAGAGGAAGCGACCTTCGAGGAAAAACTCGCGATCATCATGGAAAATATTGAGAACCATCGTATGAAGGTAGCTACTGACTTTGACAGAGAAACCGAGAAAATGGACCAGCTTATACGCGAGCTAGATCAGCGCATTGCCCAACGTGCTGAGGATACTAAGCAACAAATTGCACGATCAGAGAATGCAGTCAGGGCGCATACCAGAGGTATCGCTGATGAGCAGAGTCAACATAAAAAAGAAGTTATGAAAGCTATCGCGAGCCAAACCAAGCAGACTGCGTCCGATTTGGCAAGTCTTCGCAAGGATGGTTCTAATCTTGCAACAGAGGTCACCATGCAGAGAGCCGAACTGAACCAGACTAAAGAAGTATTGAACAAAGCTCTAGGCGATCCTAACGCCATCCTCGGCTCTCTTGGTCAGCCCTCTGGTTCTGGTAAGTATATACCGCCAAACGCTCGCGAGAAGGCTAGCAGCAGTACGGCCACACCTCTTGCAACGACTACTGCCGCATCAACTAAAGCCAAAGAAAGAGCTTGGGTGATTAGCGGTAGCAAGGCCATGCCATCAGCCATGCAAAAGGATAAGACCCAGAAGACCCGTGAAAGTACTCTAGCTGATCTCATAGGGTTTACTCAGTACGACAACGACGGAGCGGAGAATGTCTATCATGAACTCCCAGATAATTACTATGGCATTGACCAGGTAGGCAATCCCATCAAGATAACAGCGTTGGTCAAAGATGTGCCAGTACCGGCGGTAACTCTTCAACAGTCCGCTAATCCCCAAACTGTTTGCATAAGGGAAAGAACAGCGATGGTCGACCAAACCATACCCTTGCAGTTTACTCGCTAAACTGTGGCTAATCCTCCTCCTCCTGGTCCAGAGTATGTGAGACGTGAAGAGGTAGAGGAGATGATTAGGCTGGCCAACCCAAGGGCCTAAATGGATGGGTCTATGAAGGACCTTTCCCGCCACATATAATGCTCGTTCCCTTTCCAAGAGGTTATAAGAATATCATATTTTCTACTTTTTCAGAAGAGGACACGGAGAATGCGGTAACTCATTTAGCCAGGTTCAGGGTGCAATGCGGTCAATACCAGAATGATGACAGCCTCAAATGCAGGATCTTTGGCACTTCTCTTTCTGGAGCCGCCTTCAGATGGTTTTCCAAACTCCGACCAAGAACAGTGGCAGCCTGGCTCGCGATGGAAAAGCTATTCCTAGAAACTTTTGGAGCCATCGAGCCTGAGGTCGATTTGGCCTCTCTTACTCAGATGTCCCAACAATCCACAGAGCCCATCGTCGCCTATCTTCAGCGCTTCTAGATCCAGAAAGCCAAAGTGAGTGTGATCCTCCCTGAAAAAGAACTGGTCAAGTTAGCGATCAAGGGTTTGGAACCACGCCAACGAAAGAAGCAACAAGGCAACATGATCCAGTCAATGGGAGAACTGATCACAGAGGTGGGTAGCTTCAAACATCTCCTCAGGGAGACAGACGCTAGGAAAAATGCGTCCAAAGGAACATATGTGCCCGGGAAACACCGCACAGTGGCAGCTCTTAGATATCTACAACCAACTTATGGTCCTTACTATCTCCATCAAGGAGAAGAGGTTTTCCAGAGTGAAGATGAAGCTGAAGAAGAGGAGAACGATGTCTCCGCACTAGAGTTGACAGGTAGGAAGAATTCAACCCTCAAGCAGTTAAAGATATCTAAGGAGCCCGTCAAGCTCAGGTCTGTGGCTTTCACCAAACCTGAGTTCGCGACATATACATATGATGCCAATAAGGTACATGAGATTCTGGATGAGATAATTGTCGCGAAGATGGGGAAAACAGACTTTGGCCCTTTCCCTCGACCGGATCAGCTGAAAGGAAAAAAGTACTGCAAATTTCACAACTTGTGGAACCATAACACGGCTGATTGCGTGAAGCTAAAAGGCCAAATTCAGGTATGGCTCAATAACGGCAGTTTGCAGGTAGAATCTTTGGCGGCCGCGGCAGCACTAGTAGACTTGAACCCTTTCCCGGATACCGGAGTTGGTATGGTTGATGTGAACTGGCCGAAGAAGTCCCAGAGGAAACCAACCCTGGATTTGACTACAAGGGGGAAAGAAGAAAGGGATGAAGGGGAGGAAACCCCTGTAAAGAAGAAAGTTAAGCCCATCAACGAAGCCTCACCAGTAGTCCTTTGCTCACGATGTAAAGAAGAATGCAGCATCCAAGTGTCGCATGCGGAAGTCGAGCAGACATTTCGTTTCAGTTCCCTTCTGCCAGTCAAATGGGCTTCACCATCACGAAACTACCAGCCTTCCAGTCCAAAGGCGATAGCTGAGGTAAATTCACCACTATCCCCAAGGGTCCAACTTATTCAAGAAATTGAAAGAGGCAGTGGCCGATCAGAAACAAGAAGGAAGGGATTGGAATGAGCACAAAGAGGTCATGACCAAACCTTACATTCCTCCTGCTTCAACGTCCACCATCAAGGAAGGCAAATGGTATACCAGAGAGAAAGGGAATGCAGTGGAGATCAGCCCTTCAATTCCAAGAAAAGGAAATTGCAGCGCAGGTTTGGAGAAGCCAAGTGTGCTTTGGAGGCTCTGGATCAGGGCCTGATCAAGCCGTCGCAACTGGTTAAATCTCCTGAGCAATATCAGAAGGAGATGGAGGCGTTAGCTGCTAAGCCATTGGTGGCTCCCTGCAGTTTTCAAAAACAGGTGCGCTCAGAATCAGGAGCCTCTAAGCCTAGTGTTTTCTGTAGGATCATAACAGAGAGGACACCTCCGCTAGCTAGGAAGGACAACTCGCCAACCAGGCGGCCACATGCTAGGCGCAGGTTGTTTCGAGAGGAACCAGAAGTCAAACCCTCAGTTTTTGAAAGATTGGAGAGCAAGGGCAGCACTGTAGAAGCTTTATAGTGGAGACCTAAAAAAGTCCAAAGTTTGGTGGTCGCGCCCCTAAAGGAGATACTTGTAGGGGAACAGAAATCAAACTCGCCATTGTTAATGGCCAAGCTGCGGGAACAGAAACAGTGTGAAGTAAAGGGGCTTGCAGAAGAGTCATTGGTAGATCGGCTAGCAAAACAGTTCAACACTGACATCCCGGTTAAAGAGCTGAACCTCAACCTAGAGGACGACATAGACGAAATTGAGGCAGTTGATACTTCCTGCAATATGGTCTCCGTACTTCTCGCGAGATATGCTTTGCCGATTGCCCCGCAGGAGTGTGTGGAGAAGGAAGAAGGTACCGATCAGCCTCTGCAAATCACATCGGCTGCAACAACACCTTTAGCAGAGGCAGTGGTTCAAGAAACTGAAGACGCCGAGGGTAAGCGTTTCTTTATGAGCTTCACAAGACCAACACCCGCGATGGTTCAATACATGCGACCTTTATATATAACAGTGGAGATTGCTGGCACTAAAGTCAGCAAGGTCATGGTCGACATAAGGGCCGCTATCAATGTTATCACCACAAGAACGATGCACTTACTTGGGATCAAGAAAGAGAAGATCCAATCTACATCCCTCACGCTGAAGAACTTCGGGGGGACAGTCACGAAGACTTTGGGCTTATTGTTTCTACGTATCAAGGTAGGACCAGCAGAGGGAGTCTATGCTTTCTTAATAACAGACTGTTAGACAGCCTATAGTGCCATCCTGGGCCGCGACTGGATTCACCGGAGCTATTGTGTTCCTTCAACTCTCCACCATGAGCTGGTGATGTGGAATAGGGCAACCGATTAAGCCGAGGCGATTAAAGTAGATCCTGGCCCATTCCCAGTTTCCTCGAACTATGTAGATGCCAGGTACTACTTGGAGCCAATTACTCCATTGCAGGTCAGTGGCATCGATGACAAAAGCTGCCCCACAGGGGTGAAGGCCTCTGAATTGGCACCAGTGGGGCTTACGCTAGCAAAAGAGGGCTTGGAAAGGCCTGGCCACGCTGTGCCCAAACCCTTAAACGATTAATGGATTATGACCTTTCAGAGGAAGGGATAGAGGCCTTCCACTCTTTATACGAAAGACTATCCTCGTACCTGGTGGAAAAAGAGGCCTATGATCGTGTCGCGACCTTGGAACTTGTCAACGAGGAGTTTTCTGACCAAGGAACAGAAGATGCAGAAGAAATTCAGTTGGCCCCAGCAGCGCTGGATGACACCCCTCCAAAGGTCAGGGATCCTACAGAGAGAGTCAATCGTGGAACAGCAGCTGAACTTATGGAAGTGGCTATCAGCACTTACTTATAACCTAGCGAGAAACAGAGGCTCGTTGATTTATTACTGGAATTCAAAGACTACTTCGCGGAGAAATATGAAGACATGCCCGGCTTGTCACTGGACTTGGTTTGCCATCAACTACCAACACTCCCTGACAAGAGGCCTGTGAAGCAAGAGCTGCGAAGAATGAACTCCGAAACCCAAGTTCTGGTCAAAGAAGCAGTTGAAAAGATGCATAGATCAGGCATCATTCGGGTGGCTAAATACAATCAGTGGCTGTCCAATATTGTGCCAGTCCGTAAGAAGAATGGTAAGATGAGGGTCTGCGTGGACTACAGAGAACTTAATGTCGCTACACCTAAGGATGTCTACCCCATGCTGGTCGCGGATATGTTGGTAGACGTAGTGGCAGGGCATGAATTGTTATCCTTCATGGATGGAACTGCGGGGTATCACCAGATTCCAGTTGCGGAGGAAGACAGACACAAAACCACATTCCGTTGTCCAGGTTTCGCGGGTGTTTTTGAATACGTAGTTATGCCTTTTGGACTGAAGAATGCTGGGGCAACGTATCAGAGAGCCATGGACCTGATCTTCCACGAAATCCTAGGGCTGAAGAAGGCTGTATATTTCAGCAGCTGAGGCGTCCATTGGCAGCTTACTCACCCAGGATGATGAGCACGGTGTCGAGCATGCCATTTTTTTTTACCTCAATAGGACACTGTACATACATGTATGTTTGCAAGCATAATTAGCTATAATGAGCCACGCTCATTGTACCGCCAAAGGTACCGAATCTCACCAAGTGGGTGACCTGCGGGGACACAGCCAGGCGGGTTACCGCTCGAGCCTGGGATCTCCCCCAGATCACAGCTAACTCGCCGCCATGTGTCACGCCAAGTTAGCATCAGAAGCTCCAGACGCTGGGTATCGAAGCACGTCAGTCCCACGTCGAAAACAAGAAGAAGATCAACCTTCTCCCCACCTATAAAAGGTTCTCTCCTCTCTCCTCATTAATTACGCATTTACTACTCATCCATTGTTATGCTGCCTACATGCATGAACTGACTTAGGCATCGGAGAAGTAAAGACCGCCCAACGCGGTCTCCCTCTGACGCCCTGTCTCTCGTATGACAGCTAGCGAAGGCCATCATATCCTCGGAGTAGCGGTCCGCCAACAGGACCCGCGTTAAACGAAAGATCGGCTACCGCCGGACTTTAAGCATTAACATTGGCGCCGTCTGTGGGAAGCCTTGAACAGAAGGTCATCCCACCACAATCACCATGGCTAACGATAGCGGGGGAAACGCTGAAGAGCAGGCAGACCAGTCATCCATTCCCCAACCCACCCACCCAGCGGTAAACGTCAACCGCGCACTATTCACCACCCCGGTAAACCCCTGCGGTGAAACAAACCCAAGTAGCAGCCGCCTGCCAGGCCAAGACCTCGCCTCTCTATATGAGTTGGCATTGGCGGATCTTCACAAAGCAAACAGAGAGCGTGAACAAGAATGAAGAGAAAAGGCCGAGGCCCAAGAGCAAGTGGCCACGCTGGTGTCACGGTTCGACGAGCTAAAGAGAACGTTGGAGGCAACCACCAACCCGGCGCGAAGCGAGCAGTCACGGAGCACCAGGCACAGCCGACCTGGTACCGGAGCATTGATACCAGTACCAGTTGTACACATGCAGGTCCCGCTGCGCCCACCAGAGCTAGCGGGAATCGGACCGCCCCTGTGCCCCAGCCAATGTTGGAACAGGAGGCAGAGTCATCACTGCACTCCCACCGCTCGAGGCCTAGGGCAAGAACCGAGGGCAACCCACCCGCTCCCAGGCGGGGATTAGTTTAGCTGGATACCCGGCTGGGTGTTGCCGGCGATGCAACCGCTCAGATACTGGAACGGATGCAGCAGTTGGAGCAAAGATTGATCCGAGGGGAGTCAGGCACCCCGGCGCCAATTTCAAATCCACTTTTTGCGTCCAGGCCAGGACCATTCACTGCTGCAATTCTGCAGGCTGTTAGACCGGCATACGCAAAGACCCAAAAAATGTCACATTACAGCGGTAAGACTGATCCCTTCGTCCACATGGACACCTTCAAGAAGGTCACCAACAACAAGGGATTCGATGATGCCACCCTGTGCCACTTATTCAGCGAAATGCTGGACAATGAGGCAATGAATTGGTTCTTCGAGTGCTCGCCAGGATCCATCGACTCATTTCAGGCATTGTCACACGCTTTCCTTTCTCGGTTCATCCTACTATCCGCTGGACACCACAATACAAGCCAACTGTTCAACGTCAAGCAGGGCACGGAAGAAACACTGAAGGCGTTCGTCACAAGGTGGCGAGCGGCTGCATCTCAATGCTGTGATCTTGATAAAACAATGGCTTCGGCGGCTTTTAAGCAGGGACTCCTCAAAGGGCCATTCCTCTATCACCTCAACTACAATCACCCAAATGCGGTATACGACCACCTCATGAGTGAAGCAGTCATTCATCCCAAGCAGAATTCATCACATATGGAGAAACCCCACCGCCACCAGCAGCACTAACAAAGTCGACACAACCCTCCTCCAGTCAGCAGGAGACCGCTAACAAAACCTCCACACCGCCAACTGATAAGAAGAATGAGTGGCAGCAGGGCCAATACCAGAACAAGCGGCAGAAGGACCAGCACTACAAAGGAAACCGCCCATCCCATGGGGACAACCGCAACAAACATACTTTGGAGAAACCCCACCACCACCAGCAGCACTAGCAAAGTCGTCACAACCCTCCTCCAGTCAGCAGGGGACCACTAACAAAACCTCCAACACACCGCCAACTGACAAAAAGAGGGAGTGGCAGCAGGGCCAATACCAGAACAAGCGGCAGAAGGACCAGCACTACAAGGGAAACAGCCCATCCCATGGGGACAACCGCAACAAACATACGGAGTCTTCCCAGCGGTATGCAGCATTTATAGTTCTCACGGCCTCATATGAAGAAATATACAATCAGTGCAAGGATCAGATCCCCTCGCCGCCCCCCTGGAAGATACCCAAAAACAGGAAAGCCAAGAAACACCGGCAGGTGGTGCAAATACCACAAGGACAGCGGTCACTATACCAACAGCTGCAACGCTCTCAAAACGGCCATTGAGACCTTGTACCGTGATGGCAAGATGAAACAATTCAAGGTGTGCCAACCACCACCCGTGATCGCTGACATTAAACCCTTGGGCCGCATTAACACCATTGAAGGGGGCGCTCCAATCACCAACATGTCCCACAGGGCTAGAAAGCGTTATGCACGGGCTAATCACCCAAAGGAAGTCTGCAACATCTACTACGAAAGATCTGCCAAACTCCCAAGGTCTGGTTGGGAGCCTATTACCTTCTCAGAGGAGGAGGAACGCGGAGTGCATCTGCCCCATGATGATCCTTTCTTGATCGACGCCATCCTCAGCAAAATGTCAGTGGGAAGAATCCTGGTTGATAGCGGATCCGCTGTCAACGTTATATTCAGTGGTTGTTACAACGACCTTAAGCGGAACAGAAAACTACTCCAAGATCATGAACCACTGCTCAGCTTCTCCGGTGACGTCACGCAACCGCTGGGTTCTGATTATATGCGGCTAGTTATCGGTACTAGTCCATCTATGGTTGAGATACATACGGAGTTCATAATTGTCTATTGTTTTAGCTCATATAATGCCATCATTGGTCGATCAGCGCTCAATAAATTCAAGTGCATCATCGCCGGATACATGCTACTCATGAAATTCCCCACACCCAACGGCACAGGCTGTGTCAGGGGAAGTCAATAGTTGGCACGCGAGTGTTATTCAACTACTACAGCACAATCAACCCGCCGCCATGAGATTCTAGCGGTATGTAGTCAGGCACCGCCACCAAATATTTTTGAGGACCCCAGGGATGAAGAAAAGAAGTACGTAAGGAAGGAGCCGGTCAACCCGGAAACATCATTAAGGGTCGTCAGCATTTCTGATGAGCACCCCGAGCGGACAGTCCGCATAGGCGCTCAATTAGACCCAGAGCTGGCGGCGGAGCTCACTCAGTTCCTACGTGACAACGCTAATGTCTTTGCCTGGTCATATGCAGACATGCCAGGTATCTCCCCTGAAATCATCACACACAAGTTGAGCATCAAACCATCCTTCTACCCTATCAAGCAGAAGCGCAGAGCCTTCGACGATGAGAAGTACCGTGCTATAGGAGAAGAGGTTGCCAAGCTGCAGGGCATTGGGTTCATTCGCCAGGTCATCTATCCCCAGTGGATTTCCAACCTGGTTATGGTAAAAAAGGCTAGCGGCAGGTGGAGGATGTTCGTCGACTTCAAAAATCTTAACAAGGCATGCCCAAAAGATAGTTTCCCACTACCCCGCATCGATCAACTGGTCGATGCAACCACTGGACACGAGCTCCTCAGCATGATGGATGCTTTCTCCGGCTACAATCAGATCAGGATGCATCCCGACGACCAGGAGTGCACCACCTTCACCACTGACAAAGGCCTGTATTGTTACAATGTGATGCCTTTCGGTTTGAAGAACGCAGGGGCAACTTATCAGCGACTGATGAACTCCATGTTCGCGGAGCATCTGGGCAAGATAATCGAGGACTATGTGGACGACATGTTGGTTAAGAGTATAAAGGCCAGTGGACATGTGGCAAACCTAAAGATCATAATAACCATCCTCTTAGCCTACGATATGCGCCTCAACCCAGAAAAATGTTTCTTTGGCACCGTAAGCAAATTTCTGGGGTATATTGTCAGTGAACGGGGCATCGAGGCTAACCCTGACAAGGTGCAGGCCATCCTCGACTTGAAGGACCCAGAATGGAAAGTGCACATCCAATGCCTCCAGGGCAAGCTAACCGCCCTGTCTCGATTCATCTCCAGACTGACCGACAGGTGCCCCCCATTTTTCAAAGTCCTTAAAACAACCCACAAGAAAGTCATCGATTGGAACCCAGAGTGCCAGGCGGCATTCCAGGGCCTGAAGGAGTACCTGGCGGCAGTTCCACTACTTTCCATTCCTGTGCAAGGGGAAACATTATACATTTACCTAGCGGTATCACAATCAGCGGTGAGTTGCGCCATCATCCGGCGGGAAGGCCAAGACGAGCTCCCTGTGTTCTATGCCGGCAGGGGCATGAACGGAGCGGAAACACGGTACCCACCCTTGGAACAACTAGCCCTCACACTAATCGTTGCGGCCAAGCGCCTTCGCCAGTACTTCCAGGCCCACACAATCCATGTGTTAACCAATCAACCGCTGAGACAGGTAATGCAGAACCCTGAACATTCTGGGCGCCTCAGCAAGTGGGCCATTGAGCTCAGAGAATTTGACATCGATTACAAACCGAGAACCGCCATGAAGGGCCAGGCGGTGGTAACTTTATTGCTGAGCTCACCGAACTACAACCCGAATCTAAGGTCGGAGCGCAACCAGGAATGGAGATGGTGGTATCTGAGGAGCAATTTCCCCGGCAGTCATACTGGAACCTACACGTGGACGGTTCCGCTAGCGCCAAGGCCAGCGGCGCCGGAATCATCTTAACAGGACCTGGGGGGCTCAGCGTCGAGTACGCGTTGAAATTCAACTTCAAAGCTTCTAACAACATGGCGGAATATGAAGCACTCATTGCCAGCCTACTCCTCGCCATTAATTCAGGGGCGGACAGCGTTAACATCTTCAGCGACTCTCAGTTGGTCGTTAACCAGGTCAACGACAGTTTTCAGGCTAAGGACCAGCAGTTAGTGGTATACTTAGGGTACGTCAAAACACTGCTAAAAAAATTCAAGTTCCACACCATCATACAGATCCCCAGGGAAAAGAACGCTAAGGCTGATTCACTGGCAAGACTGGCAACCGCCCAGGCACACCAAAGTCCAGCGGACACAAGGGTAGAGTGTCTGGACAGGCCAAGTATCACAAAAACCCTAGAGGAGATCTTCAACATTGAGGCCAATCCTAGCTGGATGGACGAAATTATTCAGTACAAGTGCAACGGGACATTGCCAGAGGACAAGATCAAAGCGCGACAGCTCCAGCGGAGAGCAACCCGCTACAACATCCAGAACGGAAAACTCTACCGCCAGGGATTCACTCACCCCAACCCCCGCTGCCTAACCCCAGAGGAGGGAAAGGTCGTGCTGACAACAATACATGGTGGAGAATGTGGAAACCATTTGGGCGCCAGATCCTTGACTAATAGCACAATGAGACAAGGCTACTTTTGGCCTACGCTAGGTGATGACGCCCGGCGGATATCAAAATCTTGTCTCAAATGCTAACAATATGCTGATCTTCCACATGCCTCGGCGGAACCACTGTCGGTCATCATCGGTCCCTGGATTCACTCAACGTGGGGCCTAGACTTGATGGGAAAATTCCAAACCGCTAAAGGTCAGTTCAAATACATCATCGTCGCTATCGACTACAACAGCAAGTGGATAGAGGCGGAGCCCCTGACGTCAATAACTACAGCCAAAGTAATTCACTTCCTCTGGAAGAACATCTACTGTCGCTATGGTGTTCCGCATACAATCTCACGGACAACGACACACAGTTCAATAACAAGGAACTCATCTCTTTCACCGCCAACCTGGGCACCAAGATGCGTTTTGCGTCAGTCGCCCACCCCCAGACCAACCGCCAGGTCGAAGCGGCAAACAAGATAATCAAGAAGCTATTACAGAAGAAGCTCGATACGGCTAAGGGTTTATGGGCGGAGAAGCTCCCGGAAGTTCTATGGGCCATCAGAACAACCCCAACTTCCGCCACGGGAGAAACCCCCTTCTGTATGATGTTCGGAACTGAGGCTGTCCTGCCTATCGAGGTAACCCAACCAGCCGCTAGGGTTGAAGGCTACTGCCCCGAGGCCAACAGCGAAGGCGTCAACCTCGACAGGGATCTCCTAGAGGAAAAACGAGACGCAGCCCATTTGCACAATCTCCAGAACAAACAACGGGTGTCGCGTTTCTACAATGCCAGGGTCAAAGCCCGCAACTTCCAACTGGGGGACTGGGTAATGAAGGAAGTCATACCACCACCAACTTGGGAAGGTCCATACAAAATTGTAGAAGTCGTTAGCCCAGGCACCTTCTACCTAATGGACAAGGAGGGCGTCACAACGACCCACCCTTGGAATACCGAACACCTTCGGTATTACTACAAATAGTCATGCCGCTACCCAAGAGCATCTTGACTTAGCTAAATTTTTGTTCAATATTTAGCTAAGGGAAGCTACCCAACGGGTAAGACCCCGCTTTTGTAAAACGTTGATCAGTCAACTATCAATGAAACGAGAAATTATTCAGACCATTGTTACCAAGTCTAGCACTAAGGGCAACTGGCAACGCCGGTCAGCGGACCACGTCTGATACACTGTGCATTTGGATCAATTTTAATTCCTTTCATGTTTCATTTGTTGGCAAAAGCAAAATTGTCAAAACTCTAGCAGTACAAGACATGGAAAACAAAATAACCAAACTCTGAAAATTCATTAACTTTAGCGCTGTTCTTTTCATCAGATGAAATATGCCTTAGCAACTACAAATTTTTTTCTACTCCTATTTTAGGGGTTGGCGGGGTTGGAGGGGTCGGCTCCGCTACCTTCGGCATCTCCACCGGCTGCCTGCGGTGGATGCGAGCGGCTTGTTTGGTCGGACCCTCTGGCTGTGGGACTGGGGGTCTCTATTGTGCCATCTGCCCGGGTGTGGCCCGCCAGGGACCCAGCACGGGACACCTCGGACTGGGTAGGAGTCCATTGAGAGTCGCCCTCAGGGAGTCTGCCACTCTCCCCACTACCCGAGCAGGCACCTTCAACCAGACCAGGGGCAGTACTTGTTGTCGGCGGAGCTTTCTTCGCTGGCGGCACGACCGGCATCGACGTCTTCGCCTAGTCGATGGCACTCTTCTGCTGCAGCATTTCCACATTAGCCATGGCACCGACCTTCGCTGCTTCGGTCAGTGCCTTCTTGTAGTCTGCCGATTTCTTGTATGACTCCAAGGCGGCGGCCGCAGCGCGGCTCCCCTCGGCGCTCAGGCGGGCAACTTCACCCTCTAGCCGTTTAACCTCGGGCTGTCTGGTGGCAGACTCTCGCTGAAGGATTTCAACCTTCTTATCCTTGGCGGCCACCCTATCCCACAATAGGGACATGTCTTGCTCCAACTTGGAGAACTGTTCGTTCCGCGCCAAGTCCCGCTCAATGGCAATGGCCAGCTTGCCACGAGTGTCTGCCACATCACAGTCGGCCTTTGTCAAGCGTCGCTCGACATCATCCAACCTTTCCTGGGCCTCCCCTAAGTCCCTCTGTAGGCCCGCCACCTCCTCCCTGAGCTCCCGCTCAACTTGGGGCTGTCTTGACGCCGCCTGGAACATTTCATGCAGCCCAACGGCGACGTGCCCAAATGCCGTGCTGAAGGGCGATTGGTTAACGGTGGTTGTCCGAACAATCCCCTCCAGGCCGCCGAACCCCAACCGCTCGCAGAGGTGATACAGGAACTCTCGTTCACCTTCATTCAGGAACTCGGCGTAAGCGGCAAATGAGTCCAGGTCACTCGTACCTGCCGCTTTGGCCACATCAGCAAGAGCCTCGGGCAGAGCCTGCCTTGCCTTCTTCAGCTGCTCGCGGGCCCCAGTTATCTCCACGGCATCCTCCTCTTCCCCGCTGGAGTCGAGTTGACGGCATTTTCGCTGAAGCACTTGCGTGCTTCCAGCGACGGTAGGCCTTGAACCTCTCGTCGGCGGCTCCAGCCCCGCTATGGTGACACCCTCCGCTGGGCGCATTGCTTTCTTCTGCACTCCGCGCCGTATGGCCGGCGCTCTCTCTTTCCGTGGCGCCGCCTCGCTCACCGCGCTGGTCCCCGCCTGAACAGCAGGCAGCCCGTCACCACCAAGATGAGAGTGGTGCGGCATTGGCAGCACCACGGGAACCTCAGACGGGCTCAGCGCCAGCGTCTCTGGGTCCACCACTGTCTTCTGCGCATCCAAACCGAAGCGTACATGGCCTCCAAGAAATTGTTGATCTCGGCATGGTCCATGGCTTTCGCGAAGGCGTCACGGCTTGCTTGGTTCCCCGGCGGAGTTTCTAAAAAAAAAAAACAACAACAACGGTCAGCATGCAACAATCTCTATAAAGGTACGGTACAGCGGAGAGTACTTACCAACGGCACGAGTCAGTTGTTGATCCACCAACAACTCCCAGCCTGTAAGGAGGCGGAAGTCCAGCAAATTGCGATTCCGCCAGCAACCTCTGATGCGTGCCACGCGACACTCTTCCTCACGAGTCAGGTTGTACCGCAACCCCACTGCACAAAAAGGTCATCGTCAGTACAGAGTACAAGGCTGTAAAAAAAAACAAAAAACAAAAAAAAAACCCTCGCCAGTCATGTTCAGCGGAAACGACAAACGACCTCGGATGGGCTGAAACTCCGACTTAATTCTAAACGTCGGCTCCCTCTCGTTGGACCCCGCTTGGTATTCCCACCCTGCCGTGGCAACACAGAAGGAACCCCGCCAGTAGGACATGGAATCCCTCAGGTTCTCAATCAGCTTGGGCACTCCTTGGCTACGACTGAGGTTCACTTGCCCTCTGCAACCCTGGCGCTTTACATACACCAGTTCGTAGAAGTGTAGTACCTCCGCCACGGTCGGTCCTTCGCAACCGGACAACCGCCACAACGAGTTAAGCGCCAGCAGCAACCGTCACATGTTGGGGCAGACCTGCCCAAAGGCAATGCCAAACTCGCACACCAAGATCTGAAGGTTTGGCACCAGCGGCAGGGTCACTCCCTCGCGGAATATGGCCTCGTGCATGGCAGCGTGGCCCGCTAGCAGGATCGAGGCCTTCTCCTCCACCGTCGGCGGACGCAGCTTCACCACGCCGGGTAACCGGAACACCCGCTTCAGCCGATTAACGGCAACAGCAGTCATCCTACCTCCCGCCTCATCAACGGGGGTGCCGTCCTCGAACACCCACACCGACTCAGTATCCTCTCCCGCTACATCTCCCCCCCAGCGGAACCGCTGGCTACACTATTGCTTTCTAAGCGCTCTTCGTGCCTATTGTGGGCAGCGGCAGCCTCCCCCGCCCTAGAACTCTCTGGACGCGGTGCACAACCCATATCTACGTCCCACGGAATGGTCTGTAGCGGCTCAACTTCTAGCGGTTCTGGCATTGAGGTTCCTGCATGGGCAGACGGACGCGACGAGTCAATAAAATTTCTATCCGCCGCGCTGAACGACACTTCAGATCCGGAATCCTCACTGCACGAAATCTCTATGATGTTGGCCATCCCAAAACCCTAAAACCCAAATCAGTTAGCTCACACAAGATCTAACCTACACCTATATCAGTTCGTACCCAAGAACATCAAGAACAGTTACTCAGAAAATACCAAAACAAGAACAAGCACTCAAACCCAGATTCGACCGTATAGCAAACCCTTAAAAGCCCCAACTCTGTCAAACACAGCAACCCATCCCCAAACCCACTCTCACACCCTCACAGCACGTCAACGAACAACATCACAAAAATACCCAAAACCCAGAAATTCGCCATGACAAACATTCAATGAAACAGGGATACAGATCAGAGTACCAACCTTAACAATGGAGCCTCTGGTAGGAGTTTGAGCACACTTGTCTTCGAGGCCGGAGTTCGTCGGTTTCTCCACGTATGATGACTCGGCAATATCGCCTCAGCCTTCTTCTCCGATCACAGACGCAGAGAGCTTGAAGACGACGAGTGTATTTCAAAGTTTAGAGAAAAGTGTTAAAATTAGCCGATTTCCCTCCATTTTATGTCAACGTCAAGCAGTTCTAAGCCGTCCGCTGAAAAACGACATAAAAAATCAGCCGTCCACGTGTCCCACGATTCCAGTTACTCTCCGGATTCGCCTCGGTTACAAAACCTATCATTACTCGGCATTAATGGCAGGGAGGGGGCTAGGCGGAGGTAACACCCCTCCGCACGTTAACCCTCTACGCTTTCGCCACTTGTCAACCACCAACAGACGAAGCGTCTAATGGAAGCCTCCACATTTGGGAAGAAGGCGCCAATCGTCGGCAGTATCCGCTGAGCGAAACCCCCCTAGCGGAACTTCTCACTTGCCACTTTCCAAGTGTCGAAGTCCGCTGAGCGAAACCTCGCCAGCGGAACTTCTCACTTGTCACTTTCCAAGTTCCAAGTGCCGAAGTCTCCGCTGAGCGAAACCCCGCTAGCGGAACTTCTCACTTGTCACTTTCCAAGTGCCGAAGTCTCCGCTGAGAGAAACCCCGCTAGCGGAACTTCTCACTTGTCACTTTCCAAGTATCGAAGTCCGCTGAGCGAAACCCCGCTAGTGGAACTTCTCACTTGCCACTTTCCAAGCATCGAAGTCTTCGCTGAGCGAAACCCCGCTAGCGGAACTTCTCACTTGTCACTTTCCAAGTATCGAAGTTCCCTGAGCGAAACCCCGCTAGCGGAACTTCTCACTTGCCACTTTCCTAGTATAGAAGTCCGCTGAGCGAAACCCCACTAGCGGAACTTCTCACTTGTCACTTTCCAAGTGTCGAAGTTCGCTGAGCGAAACCCTCGCTAGCAGAGCTTCTAGTCACTTTCCAACTGACGGGGTACGGTAGGGGAAACCCGGCCAGCGGGAGTTCTCCCTTAACACCCTACGACTGTCGAAGTCTTCGCTGAGCTAATCCCCGTTAAGCGGAACTTCCACTCATCAACTTGCAACAGGCAGTCTCTGCTACACGCAACACTGCCGGCAGAGCTCCCTCCGTCTTGCAAACCCAGTGCTTTGCTGAGTGCAACTCCACTCAACAGCCACCATAAAACACATCTACGCGACGCTGTTTCCCGCTACAACTAGCTGGGGGTATCCGCCAGTGGCGAATCCCGAGGCTACGCCTCACTCTGACAACTACGGGACTTGTCAGATCGTCCCTACGGGACACGGGGACTTGTCAACAGTCTACGACGACCCTGATCAGGTACGTTGACCCCGGTCACTTGGGTACTAAGATTGGGCTCGCTACCAACACCCTCTGCTCCGCGCAGCTTCCCCTCAACAAACAATTTGCCAACCATCCGGAGGTCCGTCTTGGCTAGGGAGTGGGGGACTCCCTGGCGGGCCTAGCAGGGGCCCACCTGAAAGGGTATAAAGTGTTCGCTCAGTAAGTCCATGGTTGACAACGCACTGACGCTAATTATGCTTTTTGCAAGTCTAAGCGGAGAAAACGCTTCACACCGCCGATCAACTCCCCAACCAAGATTGCCCTCCTTGATTGGGGACTTGGGGGACTTGTACCTACATGTACGTTTGCAAGCATAATTAGCTATAATGAGCCACGCTCATTGTACCGCCAGAGGTACCGAATCTCACCAAGTGGGTGACCTGCGGGGACACAGCCAGGCGGGCTACCGCCCGAGCCCGGGATCGCCCCCCAGATCACAGTTAACACGCCACCACGTGTCGCTCCAAGTTAGCATCAGAAGCTCCAGACGCTGGGTATCGAAGCACGTCAGTCCCACATCGAAAACAAGAAGAAGATCAACCTTCTCCCCACCTATAAAAGGTTCTCTCCTCTCTCCTCATTAACTACGCATTTACTACTCATATATTGTTATGCTGCCTACATGCATGAACTGACTTAGGCATCGGAGAAGTGAAGACCGCCCAACGCGGTCTCCCTCTGACGCCCTGTCTCTCGTGTGACAGCTAGCGAAGGCCATCATATCCTCGGAGTAGCGGTCCGCCAACCGGACCCGCGTTAAACCAAAGATCGGCTACCGCCGGACTTTGAGCATTAACAGACACTGACGAATTGTGAAACCAGGTATACGCCCATGGAAAAATTGTGTCTTACATTGTATTTCTCAGCATGCAAGTTGTGACACTACATGCTATCCTTTACGACTTGCATTATCACTCAAACTGACTCGGTCAAGTACATGCTGGTGCGACCTATTCTGCGAGGTCGTATTGGTAAGTGGGTGTTGGCCTTATCCGAATTCTTGCTACAGTACGTTCCACAGAAAGCAGTGAAGGGACAAGCTATCGCAGACTTTCTAGCACATCGCCCTATGCTGGATGTCCCCAACGTGAAAGAGTTAGAGATTGCGACCACAACAACAACTCGACCAGATTTGGCGTGCTTTCCCGAATATGCTATTTGGTATCAGGCCACAATTGCCCCCCAACCTTGGATATTATTTTTCGATGGTTCAAGAATAGAAACACTAGCAGGGGCAGGGATTGTTCTTGAAAACCAGCGGGGGATCGTTTTTCTTATTCCTTCCAATTGGAGTTCAAGTGCACCAATAATCAAGCAGAATATGAGGCCCTCATTACTGGCCTAGAAGTGTTACTGGAGCTTGGGGTAAGAGATGTCCAAATAAGCGGTGATTCTTTGCTTGTCATAAATCAACTTCAAGAGAAGTATAGGTGTGTGAGTTGCTTACTTGTACCATATTTGAACCGCGCCATTGAACTTCTAGATCAATTCAATGACGTGGGTTTGGAATATATTCCTCGCGAACGTAACTTTGCGGCCAACGAACTTGCTCAACTAGCTACAGGCATTACTTTGAATTATGGGGTTCGCAAACGAATCTTGAAAGTTGAAAGACGCACATAACCTTCTTGGCTCGCGCGACCTGACCTGCCAGACGATCCAGTCATAGCAGTCCTCGAACCTATTGATATAGATTGACGCATCCCTTTGATTGCTTACCTAAAGCAACCAGACGCCGCTGCAGACAGGAAGACTCTTTTTCTTCCCTTAAATTATTCCTCAGAGGCGATGAGCTGCGCCGACGCGGTGAAGATGGCATGGACTTCCGATGTGTGTTTGGCCGAGATGCAAAACGTTTAATGCAAGAAGCACATGCTGGCATATGTGGAGCCCACCAAGCGGGTCCAAAGATGCGTTGGCTGAGCAGGCGCCATGGGTATTACTGGCCCAGCATTTTGAAAGACTGTACCACGTTCGCGAAAGGTTTTCAGGATTGCCAGGCCCATGGACCAGTCCACCATATTCCCAATATTCCCTTGCAGCCTATTATTAAATCTTGGCCTGCGCGAGGCTAGGCATTGGACTTGATTGGCATGATTCATCCCCATTCGTCACTCCAACACAAGTTCATCATCGTCACTACATATTTCTTCACTAAATGGGTCGAAGATGAACCTTTGAAGGAAGCCTCCGGATCAACCATTCGCCGATTCATCTTCCAAAATATTTTATGCAGGTTCGGCATGCCCGAGGTGTTAGTATCGGACAGGGGGGCAGCATTTATGGGTGGTGATGTGGAGCAGCTCATCAACGACTTCAGCATCCAGTTTCTTCACAGCACGCCGTATTACGCTCAGTCTAATGGTCAAGCAGAGGCCAGTAACAAGATTATCATTACCCTACTTAAAAAGATGCTTGTTGAAAACCCTCGCCAATGGCACGAGACGTTGTATGAACGTTGTGGGCCTATCGTACTTCAAAGCGAACTCCTACCGCCACAACACCCTATGCACTCATGTTTGGTCATGACGCGGTTCTGCCTTTGGAGATCAATGTTCACTCCCTACGCGTCCAAGATCAACATCATTTGATTGGTCATGACTACGTCCAGGCCATGTGGCAGGTGCACGAAGACCTTAGCGGACAACGCTTAGAGGCTTTGGACAACTTAGTGATGGAGAAGCAAAGTGTCGCTCGCACCTATGATAAGAGAACTTGCGGCCGCAGTTACAAGGAGGGCGAGCTCATTTGGAAGGCAGTCCTTCCCTTTGGTGAGAAGTTGACCGGCCGTGGTAAATGGACCCCGCGCTGGGAAGGGCCCTTTGTAATTCATAGGATTCTGGAACGTGGGGCTTTTCACCTCAGAGATTTGGATGGAGACCTCCACCGCAACCCTATCAACGGCAAGTTCTTAAAGAAATACTACCCCATCGTTTGGGAATTTGAAGACAGATTCCGTAGCAAAGACGGGGGAGCAAACATAGTGTCCCTTGGCACGCTCCACCCCTTGTACTTAGGCCTTTTCATTGTGGCCTCGTTCACTTGTCTTCGCTCCACCTATGAACACTAGGGGGCCAACACTCTATACATATAGGCCTCTATAGTGGTTATTTTATTCGTGCATTTAGCCATGTCCGGCAAATTACATTTTCGTACAATATCCTCGACAATATGTGTTAGGAATGTGTGTAAGGGCCTATACCAAAGGCCTTATTATTATATCATTGTTGTTTTCAACAAATAAGAAAATTTCAGCAAATAAGAAAATTTCGAATCTTTCATTCATTAGTGGCTTTGCAGCCAAAAGCAAGACAACGTGTTCCGGAAAGTTACATTAACAATATACAAGGCCAGAAAGTGGCTGAAACAACTAATAACGATTCATGTCTTCTATGAGTTTCCAGATCTTGCGGCAAGAGGGATTGATGAGATATTCACTCTCACTCTTCCTCTCTTCACCCTCCTCTGATTTGAGTCGCAGCTGCTATCATTTGTCCTGGAAGGAGATGGAAGGAAATAATCCATTGCAACAGGGATGAAGACGGAATCAGCGTTGGAGTGCGACTCAGCTGCCTCATCTACCTCCAGGGGAAAACAAAAGTCGGTTCATCAGGCCCCGGAGGTAGGCCGCGGAAGAAGAACAGTCAGCCTCAAAGTGGCCTTCCTCTCTTCTTTGCTTTGCTCCGCAAGGAGAAATCTGAGGAGAGGGGCTTCCCAGATTGAGATGCCCTATGTTAGGAGCCCTTCGTGTTCTTCAACCTATCCAAAACCTAGGATGTTCCATCCAGGCTTTCATAGACCAAAGACACGAAGTTGCCTGATATTAGGCCTTAAGGCCTACACAGGCAGTGAGATTAAGCCATAAAGCCTAAGATCTAGAGGCTAAGGGTGAGATCGTATGGAGAAGATTTGAGAAATAGAAGGAAGAAAAGAAAGGCTTGCAAGGTCATTTCTGGGTAGCCATGTTTGTGTGAGTCTTCGTCTTTCCAAGGTGTTGATATTTATAGAAGCCTGCTTCAGTGGCTTCAACCTTTGCATAAGTGCAGTTAAAGACGGTTCAACGCCATCAATGGGAATATCAATGGAATTCAATGCTAAGATCTCAGAAATAAACAGAATTGAATCCGCGTGGACGAGAAAGCGGTCTCCAAGGTGGTAACTGCTCCTTTTCGAGGTTATTTTTGAAAACTGTTTTTGGGTAGATAGAACAAAGTTTGTTCACGAGATAAAATAATTTTGGGCTAACAAAGTGGGCTAGATAATTTATTGCTAGTAATATTGTTCATACAAAATTAATGGGCCTGATATCAGAGGCCTAAAAGTCTCCGGCCTACACGAGTTAAGTGGAGGAAAAGTTCATCCAGACGAAAGCTAGCATCAGCGGCGGCTTGAGCGGCATGTTGGGCTGCTACACGAGCTTGGGCCAGGTCATGGGTCAGCGTCTCGAAAGCGGCAAGGGGATGCTCCAGTTGAGGTTCTTCTTGAGCAAGCCTAGCGATCACATCGGTCAATCGGGCCTGAAGATCCTGGATTTGGGTCCGCAGGTGGTTCCTCTCGAGAGTCAAATCCCTGATGAGGTTAGCCTGGTCACCCAAGAAATCACGTTCAGCGTTTATTTTTTGAGCAAGAGTCTGGTAATGTGTTTCGGTCTGCCTGGCTTACGAGGTCGTGACCGCCCTCTCATTGAGCCCTTGGGGAAGATTCTGCAGCAGCTCGTCAACTTCTTGATATTGGTCTTCCGTGATAACCCTCTCGCGAAGTAGCACCCTCAGATACTCCAAAACTCTCGCGGGCGGGTCAGGAATTAGAATATCAGGGCCCAGGAGGTGACGAAGGCCTTCTCGGGCATCATCTACGACCCCAGGAGGAACCACTTCAAGCAAGTGAGCTAGCCATTCTAAGGTAGACGGAGGCGTTTGCTCAGTGACAAGAGGGGCCTCGAAAGGCTCCGCAATAGGTACCGCCTTTGGGATTGGCTCAGGGTTTTCCTCTATTTTCCCGATTGCAATGGCTTGGGGGGCAGGCTCCTGATTAACAGCATCGAGGACAGGATCAGCAGGATCTTCGGCCACTATCTCTCTGGCTATGACCGCCGCTTCCTTGTTTGGGATGGCATGTGGGTCCTAGAAAGAGGCGTAGTCAGAATAACCAAGCCAGGAGTTAATAATAAAGCATTTGGTTAAGAAAGGTACCTCTTCGACAGGTGACTCGCAAAGAGTTGCGGCTGGCACAAGTTCCTGGACAATCTCACCAGACGCTAGAACTGAATCAGGCTCTGCCTGTTCCAGAAGAAGGATTGCAGTTGTTTGCTCGTGGGAAGTGTTCGGGAGTGGCATTCTTTCTTCGGCCTCAGGCGAGCTATCATCTATAACCTGTATTGGGACCGGAACCAACTGCATATTGTTTGCAGCGTCAGTTGGTGAAGGAGGGTTTGGCTCTTGGTTTTGTGAACCAGATACCCCTTCACCAGCAGCAGAAGATCCTTCCCTAACTTGCCTTGATGGCCTACGATGAACCTGCAGAGAAGGAGCGTTACAGGGTCATACATAACAAAACAAAAGTCATGGCTCATTTTAGATGAGTATTACCAGTCGGTCAGCGATTGGTTCATCTTGTGCCCATGTATCAGTCCGAGGATCAGCGTGACTGTGTTTGCTGGCTAAAGCGGCAGCGATCTGTCAGGATTAAAGTGAAATAAAAATAAGCTTCAAAGGAGATATCAGAATTATGAGATGATAAGACAAGAGCCTTACTATTTGTGGGTCATCATCGTCGGAAGAAGAGTTTTCGACTTCAGGCTCCGTCACTATCTCTTTCTTCTTCGCGGTCTAACCAGTGGCCAGAGAAGCATCAACTGCATGACTGCCAGAGGATGGCGTATTTCCCTGATGCAACAAAGCGTGAGAGAAAGGGAAAAGCAAACAAGAAATAAAAATATGGCTGAATATAAGGCAATTACCTCTTGGGGAGGCTCACAAATGACGATCCCAGCTTGGACCGGGGCGCGGAGCTCTTGCGGCTCGCAGAGCCTGTTCAGGAAGAGGGGGTCGGGCCTCATCTTCAGGGAAGCGAGCAAGTAACTCGATATCAGCATCATAAGGATATCTCAGCTCTTCAAAAATGGTTTCAAAAAGCTCGTCATCCCTCTGTCCCCAGCAATTGATAGAAACTTCTGACCACCATTGGTCATAATCTTCAGCAATCCCATCCACAGGGTCGATGTTATTAGCCCATTTGGGGAGATCAACCAGTACAAGCATGCTTTGTACTGGCGGAGGTCCAGTCAAGGGACCAATTCTGCGCCAAGAGGTGTTGTCGTTCCAAGCATCATAGAGAGGGAAGGGCACTAGTTGGATAAGGCCAAACTGGCGAGCAAAGTGGTTGGGAGAGGCTCATAACTGAGGTCATCAGATGCAAACCTAATGTCTGAGCAAGAGATCGCGCGGCGAAAAACCAAGCGCGCGCAATTGCTATAATTAGCAACTCCAGGATGGAACCCATTTTCAAGAGGAGCGGGGAATTTCCTATTGAGTCTAAGTCGCAATAGGGCATTTTGTGCAGGAGGTACAAATATGAGAAACACTCAGAACAGGGTGGGGATGTGTACCTCTCCTCGCGACAGAACCACTAACCAAGAAGAGTGTCAGCCGGTGGTAGCAATGAAATATCGTCGCGGAGGAAGAATGGGAAGTAGGTTTGAATCCAGAAATCAAGGATCCAAAAAGGGCCAGAGATGCTAGTCTCGAAAGGATGCATAGTGGCCTGGTATAGAGTACGGTAGAGGGCACCCAACACTGGTTGTCCTAACCCTACTCGGCGGCCGTTATAGAGGGTTGTGGCAAAAAAAGTCCAAGGACCAGTAGGCTTATTGGCGGAGATACAAAAAATGAACTTCCATAGCCAATACTCCTGAAAAGCAATGCCACCAGTTGCATTGTGTTCTTTGCGGTAATAGGCCAGCCATCCCGGATAGGAGCTACTATGAACGCTGCGACAGATTTGGGCCATGGTTGAGGAGAAGTTGTCAGAATTGAATTCGCCTTGCAGATAGGGTTTACCATCGATGGGCAATCCAATAATGGTAAGAATATCCAATAATGTTATACTCATTTAGCCAAAACGGAAGTTAAAGGTGTTGGTGGCAGTATTCTAAAAGCAAAGGAAGGCAGCGAGTGGTGAGCGATTGCCACCGCGAGGAAGGTGGAAACATAAATCAATGGTTTGGGTAATACCTGCTACATTCCAACGGGCCAGATCTCGCACTCGCACTTCACGATACCAAGAAAGCTCCGCCACACTGATCGAGGATGGCCAGTACCCTATTTTCGCTCGATGTTTTTGAGCACCCCAACTGCTGAAATCTCCAGGGGTCTTTCGGAGGACCGGAATGGGTCGACGGATGGGTAGGCCGTAGAGGGCGAGAGCGTCGTCTGGAATGGAATCTCGAGGTGCTGGGCCCAGTTCGACATGGTGATTTGGGAGCCTAAGAAGCAGTGGTCTCTGGATATTGGTGTGAAGATGACAGCGGGCACCAATTTCAGATCCCCAAGTACGAGCGGCTTTCTCTTTGAGTTCTTCCTCTTAATCGATAATTATTTTCTTTGGAGGAGCCATTTCTGGGTTTCTGTAAGGAGGATTGTTTGGGACAGAAGATTTTCTGGGTTTTAGGAGATAGAAGAGTTTCTGATGTGACAGGTTTGGAGTGGCTGCGGGATTTAAATAAGAGATTTTGTGAGGGAAAAAATGCGGCGAAAAGACATTCTGCCAGGCGAATAGACGCAACCCTTATTAATGATATCGTTTCGGTCATCAGACACGTTGTTTTAGTCCCCTTCAATCAGTTACATTCTCATGGGCCCGATTCTGGGGCTGGGGGGCAATGTTTGAGCCCAAAAGTAATTTTGGCAAGATCCTTTAGTGGATTTCGCATAACAGTCCAATACATGCGGCCCAAAAAAAAATCTACTTGGAATTGGGTTACAGCTTCGCCCATTCCGAAACCCATAAGGAAAACAAGCCCTTATTAGAGTCAGGTAGCGGAGATTGAATAGGAAACTGCAATCAATAATCCTTCTATGGCAAGGAGCAGTCGAAACCCTAGTATAAATACCAGGTTTCAAGGACGAATCAGACACAACTCTCAAATCAATCAATCCCTCGGATTATCAAGCCTCCCCGGAGCAAACCTTCAACCTCGTTGAAACCCGGCGACTGTACTGCCAGTCCTAGTCTCTCGAAGAGCCGACTGTTAGTGCTACTGCCACCTATACAACCAGTGAAGCAAGGGTAACGCCCTTGCAACAGCCGCGAAGCTAAAGTCAAGCTTAACAAACCCTGTGCTTTCTCCGAACTTCCCAGTGATTGCTCTACTCAACCTACAACATTGAGTATCAATTCGGTGACTCGAAGAGATCACAACCAAAGCCCTTATCCGTAAGGCAAGAAGTCCTTTCTAGGAAGGCAAGAAAAGATCCTTGTGACGAAGTTGATGCTCTCCTCGTCCACAACGCTTGATCAAGAAGTCAGGTCAAGGGACGCCCCGTTGACTGCACCCCACTGTACTGGCACGGTCGCGCATTCAAAAGAGACAGTTTGTACAACACTAATTTCCGTGTCGAACAGTACCTCTCAAGTATCGAAAGATTGTCTTTATACCAATCCAATAGAGGCGTGTTGGCGCGGAACTATGTTGAGCTAACAAGTTCACTACGAATGAAATATACGGTCTTGTGCATTGAGTTAAGTACAATAATGCTCCTATTGCACTTAGATAGGGCACTTCAGCCTCTAATAAGTCTTCGTCCTCATCCCTTGGACGAAACGGATCTTTTCTGGGCTCAAGAATACGGCCGATCATGGGAGTACTCACAGGCTTTACTTTATCTTCATTAAAGCGCCTCAGTAATTTTTGAGTATATGCTGACTGATGGATCATAATCTCATCACTACGGTGCTCGAGTTCTAGTCCGAGACAAAACCGTGTTTTCCCAAGATCTTTCATCTCAAATTCGGATTTCAAGTACTTAGCAGTTTCCTTTAACTCATCTAGAGTTCCAATTAGGTTCATGTCATCAACATAAACTGCTACAATTGCAAATCCGGAACTTGTCCTTTTAATAAACACGCATGGGCATATTTCATTGTTAACATATCATTTCCCAATCAAGTAGTCACTTAGACGGTTATACCACATTTGTCCGGATTGTTTCAATCCATATAGTGAGTGTCTTAATCTTATAGAAAAGGCGCTCCATGGTTTAGAGCCACTTGATTTGGGTAATTGAAGTCCATCTGGAACCTTCATATATATCTCTAAATTTAAATCCCCATAGAGATATGCTGTAACCACATCCATAAGCTGCATGTCGGTTTTTTTCGAAAACTACCAAACTGACAATGTAGCGGAACGTTATAACATCCATTAGGGGAGAATATGTCTCCTCGTAGTCGATTCCAGGGCGTTGTGAGAAACCTTGCACCACAAGGCGGGATGTGTATCTAACAAGCTCATTTTTCTCATTACGCTTTCTAACAAAGACCCATTTATGTCCAACATGCTTTATACTTGGGGGTGTCAGCGTTATAGGCCCAAATACCTGTCTCCTTGTTAGTGAATCCAATTCAACCTGGATCACATATTTCCATTTAGGCTAATCTGCTATTCGTTGACATTCTTCAACGGAGCGAGGTTCGATATCATCGTGTTCTATAATTCCTTGAGCAATAGAATATGCAAACACATCATCAAGGAATCTCTATTCAACGTCTCATGTACACTAGTGTAATTCATGGAGATCTCTCTATTCTCTGGAATTGGTTCTAACATTGGGCGTCCCCCAATAATGTCTCTTGGACATAACCATAATCTGGAATATCTTCATGAGACGGGTTATTTATGTCGATGATTAATGGATCTTTGTTTGCCAAACTCGCTTTCTTTCTTGGGCAAGAATCCATCGAACCTTTGGGCCTCCCATGCTTCCTTGCTAGGAGCTTGGCCTGAGCCACATTGCCATCAACATTAGTAGTGGCGGCGCATTGCCCGATACCCTTAGGGGCGGTGCCATGTCCATGATTTTTAGGGACATCAATCCTTGCAGGCAAGTTTGCAGCAGGTATGTGTGATCTTGTCACTTTAGTAATATCAGAAAACGCATCAAGCATCGAGTCTGCTACGTTCTGAAGATCGAGAATTCTCCACACTTTAATTTTGGACTGTATGGTTTAGGGATCAAGATGAGACAAAGTGAGGACAGACCACGACAATTCCTGTTATTTCTAGTGAACATTATTGTTCGTATCTCCCCCTAACGACGGGAAGACTGTCTCATCAAAGTGACAATCCACAAATCTAGAGGTAAATAGATCGCCTGTCAAGGGTTCTAAGTAGCGGCTAATGGTTAGAGAGTGATATCCAACATAAATACCTAATCTCTTTGAGGACCCATTTTGGTAGGGGTCGTCAACGGGCCGGGCCTTGCTATATTTTTAAATAATTGCGGGCCGGGCCGGGCTTTATTAAAAATCAAAGGATCCAAGCCCGTCCATATAAAGCGGGCCTTGCGGGCTTTTTCGGGCCGGGCCGGGCTTGGCCTTGCGGGCTTTTTTGGGCCGGGCCTTGCGGGCTTTATTTATAAATAAATATTTAAAGACACAAGTTTTTTTTTTTTGTTTCGAATTCGATCAACTAGGTCAAACGTAGTTACTAAATTTAGCCAATTTCACCATATTTTCGAATCCGATCGGTTTGGTCAACCGTAGTCACTTATATGTTTTATTGGTTGACCGATGCCGTGTCAACAGCGAAACGTGCTTATTTTTTCACATCACGTTTGTATATATTCCATCGATGGATGTGCGTTGACATAAGATAAAAAAAAAAAAATTTTAATTACAAACACATTGGACTATACCAATTTTATTCCTAAAGTTGTATGACTGATACATTGCATTTAAATTGTTTAAGTTCATTCTAAAGCAACCATGAAGAGGAAAATGAATTCGGAGAAACCAACCGCTCGATGGAGAGATTGTAATGTTTTATGGTGGTTGTAGAAAATCCAGCCAATTTGGTTCTCGTTTCGAATTCGATCAACTAGGTCAAACGTAGTTACTCTTATAAACCTATATTTATATATCATACACTCCAAAGAGCAACCCCTATCAATTCAAAGAAAATCGAAAAACCGACCATTGGATGAGTTTATTACAATAAATTATGAGTGTTGTAAAAAATTTAGCCAATTTCACCATATTTTCGAATCCGATCGGATGGGTCAACCGTAGTCACTTATATGTTTTATTGGTTGACCCATGCCGTGACAACTGCAAAACGTGCTTATTTTTTCACATCACGTTTGTATATTTTCAATCGATGGATGTGCGTGGACACAAGATAAAAAAAATTAATTTTAATTACAAACACATTGGTCTATACCAATTTTATTCCTAAAGTTGTATGACTTATACATTGCATTTAAATTGTTTAAGTCCATTCTAAAGCAACCATGAAGTGGAAAATGAATTCGGAGAAACCAACCGCTCGATGGAGAGATTGTAATGTTTTATGGTGGTTGTAGAAAATCCAGCTAATTTGGTTCTCATTTCGAATTCGATCAACTAGGTCAAACGTAGTTACTCTTATAAACCTATATTTATATATCATAAACTCCAAAGAGCAACCCTCATCAATTCAAATAAAATGAAAAAACCGACCGTTGGATGAGTTTATTACAATAAATTATGAGTGTGGTAAAAAATTTAGCCAATTTCACCATATTTTAGAATCCGATCGGATTGGACAACCGTAGTCACTTATATGTTTTATTGGTTGACCCATGCCGTGACAACCGCGAAACGTGCCACAAAGGGTCAGCGCCATCTACCCCTACTGCAACAGCATGGTTTTGACGTCATGCACCCCTCCTTGACTCCTTCTTCTACTTCTAAAATCAAATGTGATTTTGTGGCTCAACCAAATTCTTCCTTGGTTGCTTCTAAAGCCCATCATTCATTTTGCAAAGCCTGCTCTTTAGCAAAGTTAGGATCGAGACCATCCTATGCAAAGGACACTAAAGAAAATATACCATTCTTGCAAAGAATCCAAGGTGATATTTGTTGACCTATCCAACCAACTTGCAGGCCATTTAGATATTTTATGGTGTTGGTTTATGCATCGACACGCTGGTCACATGTCATGCTCTTGTCCATAAGAAATGCTTCATTTGCTAAACTCCTAGCACAATCATTAAATTACGGGCTCACCACCCTGATCATCTTATTAAGTCAATACGTCTTGACAATGCTGGGGAGTTTACATCAAAAACTTTTGATGACTATTGCATGTCCATTGGGATTGAGGTTGAACACCCTGTTCCTCACATTCACACCCAAAATGGTCTCACAGAAGCTGCCATTAAAAGATTTCAAACGGTTGCTAGAGCATTGGTTATGCGCACCAATCACCTTGTTTCTACTTGGGGCTATGCAATATTGCATGCAGCTGTGCTCATTCGTCTGAGGCCTACTGCCACTCACCCTTTTTCTGCGTCCCAAATGGTTACGGGATATGAGCCTGACGTCTCACAAATATGCATATTTGGGTGTGCAGTTTATGTGCCAATTGCGCCGTCACAGCTCACCAAAATGTAGGCCTCATCAAAAAACCAGCGGATCAAGTGGGACAATGGAGGCCCGCCGGCCCTGAGGGCTTTTAGCCCGGCCCGGCCCGTCAAAAAACCCGCAAAAGCCCGCCTCAATGGGCCGAGGGCAGGCCCGCCAAAAGCCGGCAAAAACCCGGCCCGGCCTGCTAGGCCCAGCCCGTAAAATATTATATATATGTGTGTGTGTTTATATATATATGTAGATATGTGTGTGTGTTTATAAATAAATAAATATATATATATAGACACATATAGATATATATATATATATATATTTGTGTGTGTGTTTATATATATATATGTGTGTGTTATAGAAATATATATATATATATATATATATATATATAACACACACAAATATATATATCTATATGTGTCTATATATATATATTTATTTATTTATAAACACACACACATATCTACATATATATATAAACACACACACATATATATAATATTTTACGGGCTGGGCCTAGCAGGCCGGGCCGGGTTTTTGCCGGCTTTTGGCGGGCCTGCCCTCGGCCCATTGAGGCGGGCTTTTGCGGGTTTTTTGACGGGCCGGGCCGGGCTAAAAGCCCTCAGGGCCGGCGGGCCTCCATTGTCCCACTTGATCCGCTGGTTTTTTGATGAGGCCTACATTTTGGTGAGCTGTGACGGCGCAATTGGCACATAAACTGCACACCCAAATATGCATATTTGTGAGACGTCAGGCTCATATCCCGTAACCATTTGGGACGCAGAAAAAGGGTGAGTGGCAGTAGGCCTCAGACGAATGAGCACAGCTGCATGCAATATTGCATAGCCCCAAGTAGAAACAAGGTGATTGGTGCGCATAACCAATGCTCTAGCAACCGTTTGAAATCTTTTAATGGCAGCTTCTGTGAGACCATTTTGGGTGTGAATGTGAGGAACAGGGTGTTCAACCTCAATCCCAATGGACATGCAATAGTCATCAAAAGTTTTTGATGTAAACTCCCCAGCATTGTCAAGACGTATTGACTTAATAAGATGATCAGGGTGGTGAGCCCGTAATTTAATGATTGTGCTAGGAGTTTAGCAAATGAAGCATTTCTTATGGACAAGAGCATGACATGTGACCAGCGTGTCGATGCATAAACCAACACCATAAAATATCTAAATGGCCTGCAAGTTGGTTGGATAGGTCAACAAATATCACCTTGGATTCTTTGCAAGAATGGTATATTTTCTTTAGTGTCCTTTGCATAGGATGGTCTCGATCCTAACTTTGCTAAAGAGCAGGCTTTGCAAAATGAATGATGGGCTTTAGAAGCAACCAAGGAAGAATTTGGTTGAGCCACAAAATCACATTTGATTTTAGAAGTAGAAGAAGGAGTCAAGGAGGGGTGCATGACGTCAAAACCATGCTGTTGCAGTAGGGGTAGATGGCGCTGACCCTTTGTGGCCAGTCAGGCACACGCATGGCGCCTTATGGCGCAAGTGTTGCTCCTTGGACCAATCTTTGGTTCGTACTTCTCTTCGTTTTGAAGATTGGATGTCCATGTGAAGTCTTTAATATTCGAATCATCATGTCACGACCTGGATGTCCCAAACAGTCGTGCCAAAGCCTATATGTGTCAGAATCCCACAAGTCATCTCTCATGACATGGTTGGATTCAATGACTCGAATAATGGTTGCATACAACCCACTAAAGCGACACATAAGAGCATCTCCAACAGTAGAAATTGTTTTTTAGTTAAATTTAGCTAAAGTTGTGAAATATAGGTATTGATTTAGCAATGTTGCTTTAGCAATGATAGCTATTTGTAAATAATAACTATATTTGACCAAATCGTAATCTGACATGTGGACAGAAGAAGAGAGAGAAATATAAGTTTTGCTTTAGCTATGTAGGATACTCTAGCTAAATATAGCTAACCATTTTAGCTATAGTTAAATTTAACTTACCTATAGCTAGTCTGTTGGAGCTGAATTTTGCATTAGAAATCGTTATATATAGCTAAAAATTGAGTTTAGCTACTCTGTTGGAGATGCCCTAAGTTTCTCTAATACTCGTTTATGTCCGTAGTCATTAGAGGTGATGCAAAGGAATTCTTGTCCATTCTCACAATGTGTTTCGACATGAAAACCATTGGCTCTTATATCTTTAAAACTCAATAGGGTTCTTCCAGCCCTAGGAGCATATAGAGCTTCGGTGACATTAATACTTGTGCCATTTGGCAAGATAAATTGAGCTAGTCCTCGACCATGAATCAATTGTGATGGTCCAGCCATGGTAGTCACTGATGATCGACTAGGCGTCATCCATAGAAATAGTTTCTTATGTCGCAATATAGTATGTGTGGTGCCACTATCAACAAACACTACAAGAAAATACCCTTTTAGTCACGAATTTATAGGTGACAAACTTCAAATAGGTCACCAGTAGTGGAAAAGGGTTACAAACTTTTTAAGTTCGTTACCAATGATTTCATCTTTTAGAAAAGCGTTGTTGCTCCTATGTTTGTGACGGGTAGAGTGTCGAAATTTTCTGCTACTAAAGGCATAAGTTTAAATTAAATACTCTCTCCTCTCTCCTGTTTCCTCTCTTACCAAACCTCATCTCTACCACCACCAAACATTCTTGAGTCTCCTACAGGCCCCAAAACTTAGAACCTAAACAATCTTCGTATCTTAATCTCAAAATTGAGGTTAGTATCTTTACAATTGAAACCCATAAAACCTTTCAGTTTTGATCTCGATTACTCTCTCACCCTCACCCTCACCCTCTCAATTTTGCCTCACTCTTCTTCTCGTCACAGCAAAATGTTGAGAATCTCAACTACTATCTCGATCTCTAACCTAGAATTACAGACCGAGCACCATGAGCTCGTTGCTTATATTCTTTCCAAGGTATAGACCCTCTTCAGTTGTTCTGCTCAATTTTTGGTTTTGGGTTCAAATTGGATTCCAGTTTCTATGGATGTGGGTTTAAATTGGTGGGTATTATTCAGGTTGGTAGTTACGAAAACTCAATTCCAAGGTTGCTATGCTTCTAGTTTTGAATTCAATGTTGGTTGTTTCAATTAATTATGTTGTTCATTCACTGCCAGACTATGCTAAGTTTGAAGATGCATTCACTTAGGTGTCAAAACCCCAAATTCAAGTAAATAACCAATTCATGAACAACTCTGATTAAAGCAAAGGCAATTGGTATTTGGTGAAGCCGAGCCAGAGAGACACTTTTATTTGGTGAGTAATCTCTTCCTTCCCTTCTAATTGTTTGCTCCGATTAAGGCTGCAAATGCTTGGAAATTTCACTCCAATGTATTTGTAGCTACTGCAAATGGGTCATTGGAGATTTCACTAATTAGAGCGAATTTGTATTCTTTCTTTTTGGGTTATTGAAAGTTATATCTGGCAAGTGGGTTTTGTATTAGCATTTCAATGTATGTTTATGTTATCATTTGAGTGATTATTTTGTGTGATATATTTTAGTTGTCTACCCAGTACCCAGCTTATTATATAAAAGAGAGTTGGTAAAGTTAGGGATTTGTTTGCAGAAGGTCTTTTGCATATTAACTTAAGTAGAAGATAATGTAGTGAACACTTTTTTTGTCTACTTTATATGATGGTATATATCGGAAACAGAAAAAGAATTAGGTGATTTGTGTTCGCTTCTTAAAAGTTTAATTTTGGCCATTTGTGTATTTCTTGTGGTGGATAATAATGTCATGAAGAAGGGGGTTGAGGAGATAATGCTCATTTGAACTATGAACTTGCAACTAAAGGTCAGGTGACATTTTTGTTTTTTGAATGCAAGTTTCCCACTTTATCTTATTGTTCTTGCTTTTCTTTAATTAAACTATGAAGTTTGCTACTAGATGACATGTTATTCAACATTATCCACTACTAGGAATGTAAGTTAATAGTATACTATACTTTTGTTGGATTCTGTTCTATATACTTCGCTCGTTAGCGATGATACTGGGTTTTCACAAGTTTGCTAACTTAGGTTTGGAATTCATATTGCAAAGGTAGTGATTGGAGTAAATGCTGACTTGTCTTGAATGTTTACAGGCTCTATTTTCCAACTATTATAGTTGCTCAGTGGCATGCCACAAAACACAGGAAATGTAATGAAAATTCAGTCCCTTGGAAAGGTGAGAAGCCCATGAGTTTTGTGCTCTTCGCCACTGCTCAACAAGCTATTGCTGCCAAAGACACTCTTCAAGTTCAGTTTTTAATGGAGATTTATGGCTACATTAACTCTTTGGTGTTGATGACACAGAAAGTTTGAATTTTGATTGGATTTTGGGTGCAAAGTATAGTTTTCAATATGGAATCGAAGACGTTGCTGCATACGGAGATGACAAAGAAAAATCTTTTTCTAAAAGGAGGTGAGAATGCTCTAAATTTGTTAGATGGCGCACCCAATAGTAACACTTTCGGCTAGTTGCGATAGTAACTCTTTCTTATGTGGCGCACCCAATAAAATATGATGTCTAGGAAAGTAATTGAGATATTTGGTACATAAGCGAGTCTCGCTCCACTAACATCTCTCTCTACTTTCCTGGTCATATTTGATTGGAGTTACCAAACGGATACAGTGACTACAATCTGTCTTAGTTTGATTTTATTTTTGGATTAGACTTTTTAGAAGCTTTGATGTAATCATTGGCTATTTTTATTAATAAAGTATCATATTATTATTCGATGTCATGGACATGTTTTAATTCTAAACTTTATTATTTTTCAGTATGTTTCCTGAAGAGTTGGAATACTTTGTTGATAGTGGCACCACACATACTATATTGCGACATAGGCAACTATTTTTATGGATGGTGCCTAGTCGATCTTCTGTGACTACGATGGCTGGACCATCACAATTGATTCATGGTCGAGGACGAGCTCAATTTATGTTGCCAAATGGCACAAGTATTAATGTCACCGAAGCTCTATATGCTCCTAGGGCTGGAAGAACTCTATTGAGTTTTAAAGATATAAGAGCCAATGGTTTTCATGTGGAAACACATTGTGAGAATGGACAAGAGCTCCTTTGCATCACCTCTAATAACTACGGACATAAACGTGTATTAGAGAAACTTATGTGTCGTTCTAGTGGGTTGTAAGCAACCAGTTTTCGAATTATTGAATCCAGCAATGTCATGAGAGATGACTTATGGGATTCTGACACATATAGGCTTTGGTATGACCGTTTGGGACATCAAGGTTGTGATATGATGATCCGTATATTAAAGACTTCACACGGACATCATTTTTTCAAAATGAAAAGAAGTGATCAGAACCAAAATTCTGTCCAAGGTAGGGCTAGCGCCGCCTACCCTCTGTGGCCCAAATGTGGTATTGACGCCACTAATGCCTCCTTGGTTCCTTATTCTACTTCTAAAGTCAATTGTGACTTCGTGGCTCAACCGGATTCTTCCTTGGTTGCTTGTAAAGCCCATCTTTCGTTTTGCAAAGCCAGCTCTTTAGCAAAATTAGGATCGAGACCATCCTATGAAAATGACACTCTTTGCATTTCTGTGAAAATATTCCATTATTGCAAAGAATCCAAGGTGATATTTGTGGACGTATTCAACCGACTTGCAGACCATTTAGATATTTTATGGTGTTGGTTGATGCATCGACACAATGGTCATATGTCATGCTATTGTCCACAAAAAATGCTGCATTTGCTAAACTTCTAGCATAAATCATTAAATTAAGGGCTCACCACCCTGATCATCTCATTAAGTCAATTCATCTTGACAATGTTGGAGAGTTTACATCAAAAACGTTTGATGACTATTGCATGTCCATTGGGATTGAGGTTGAACACTTTGTTCCTCATGTTCACACCCAAAATGGTCTCGCAGAAGCTGCCATTAAAAGACTTCAAATGGTTTCTAGAGTATTGGTTATGCACACCAATCTCCCGGTTTCTGCTTGGGGCTATGCAATATTGCATGCAGCTGTGCTCATTCATCTGAGGTCTACTGCCACTCAACCATTTTCTACGTCCTATATGGTTACTGGATATGAGCCTGATGTCTCACACTTACACATATTTGGGTGTGCAGTTTATGTGCCAATTGCACCTCCACAGCACACTAAAATGGGTCATCAAAGACGATTAGGCATCTATGTTGGATATGTCTCTCCAACCATTATCCACTAGTTAGAACCCTTGACAGGCGATCTATTTACCACTAGATTTGCGGATTGTCACTTTGATGAGATAGTCTTCCCGTCGTTATGGGGAGATAAGAACAAATATGTTCAACAGGAACTACAGAAATTGTCGTGGTTTGTCCCCACTTTGTCTCATCTTGATCCCTGAACCGCACAATCCGAAATTGAAGTGCGGAGAATTCTCGATCTTTAGAACATAGCAGACTCTATGCCTGAAGCATTTTCTGATATCGCTAAAGTGACCAGATCACATATACCTGCTGCAAACTTGCCTGCAATGATTGATCTGATCACATATACCTGCTCCAAACGTCCCTAAAAATCATAGACATGGGGCCACCCCTAGAGGTATTGGGCATGGCGCCGCCACCACTAATGGTTATGGCAATGTGGCTTAGGTCGGGCTCCCAGCAAGGAAACGTGGGAGGCCCAAAGGTTCGATGGATTCTCGCCCAAGAAAGAAAGCGAGTTTGGCACAAAAAGATCCATTAATCATCGACATAAATAACCCGTCTCATGAGGATATTCCAGATTATGGTTATGTCCAAGAGACATCATTGGGGGACGCTCCAATGTTAGAACCAATTCCAGGGAATAGGAAGATCTCCATGAATTACACTAGTGTACATGAGTGGTTGAATCGAGATTCTATTATCCTTGATGATGTGTTTGCATATTCTATTGCTCAAGGAATTATAGAGCACAATTATATCGAACCTCACTCACTACTAGAAATCTGTTCATAGACATCGCATGTTTTAAATCGGTCAGACTTGCACACGATGTAAAAACGTAATATAACATCGTTTTAAGAAAATACCGATTTAAATGTATATCATTAACATCGGGTCTTAAAATGACCGGTGTTAAAAGTTTTGTTTGAAAATTTGCGGGAACCTATTTTTGCAAAACGCGCTAAGTCTTTTAAGTAAAATGAAGAAGTAGGTACTAAAACTCAAAACTTTCACACTTAGAAAAAAATTGCGCCCGACCCCAAATGTGAAACAGATCGAAACCCTCGAGCTCAGTTGAGCTGGCTCCCAAACTCGAGCTCTTCCTCACCATCACAATCCTTCCTCCTCCATTTCCGGCGGAGTCTGAAACGCCAAGAGAGTCGAAGAAACATAGATCCTGACAATGTCGAAGAAACCCGAGCTCCTTCTCGACCTTTCTTCACCTCTGACCGAGATCAATTAGCTTCTCATCTCATCTCATCTCAGCTTCTCTCTCCAGATCGGTGTATGAATATCTAAACCCAGCCCCCCTTTTCTTTTTTGCTCTTCGATGTTTTCTTCTAGTTGTTTTTATTCTATGGATTTGTGGGCTAGAGCCCGACCTTACATATAAGGAGAATGAGTTGGGTGAGTCAGTTTCCTGCTCTTCTTCCACCATGACCGATAAAGCTAAATCGTCCGACCCGTAATCCCTCAGATCCAATTCCTCTTCTTTTCGATTTTAAGCTAACTTTTTTGATTTTCTGAAATTTTTAGGGATTTTGATTTCTGATGCGATTGCTTTGAAAATTGTTGCAATAAGGGGACTAAGAGGGATTTCAGCTCTGCGATTCTCGAGCGGAAGAAGGCAGGGAATCGCCTTGTCATCGATGAGGCCATCAATGATGTCAACTCTGTCGTCGCGCTCCACCCTGAGACCATGGAGAAGCTCCAGCTCTTTAGGGGCAACACAATCCTCATCAAGGTGCGATTTTGATGTCGTTTTGTTGGTTTATTCAGAATATTGTTGAAGAAAATTGATGGAATTTTACTTAATTAGGTTTTGGGTAGTGAGTGAAGGTAATAACAAAGATAAACTGTGGGATTGTCTGTTTTCAAGTCAAATGGTCATTGCTTGCATCTGGGTTTTATCTATTTTGGATGTTTGGAGGTTTAATTTTGAGATAAGGCTTCATGATCTACATAGCCTCTGCAAGCCATGCAAGACTGAGTGCTTGACATCTTAAAGATCACTGGGAGAGTTAGCAACTTAGCAATGAATTTCTTAACTTCTCTATTGCAATGGAGTTAGCAGGTTTTCATTAAAGCTGAGCCCCAGCTGATTATATTTTTCTGGAAGTACTTTCCCTGCCAACCAAACAAAATCAAGGAGTGATATTATTCCTGGGGGATGTTGGGGCCAAGGTTTCTATTACATTTACATAAATGCATTCTGAATTTAAAAACCCAGATGAACGTAGGCATAATATATAGTACTATGTATTCTGAATTTCTGATCTCATGAAGGATCGAAATAATTTTAAAGAATTACATGTTCATATACTCTAGAATTAGATATTAGTATATAGAAAATATGAACTTGGGAATCTTCCTCTTATTGCTGGATTCTATGTCCTAGCAACCAGCTATTTTGATCTTTTCTCTTGAAAAAGTTATTGGTTAATTAGATTTTTCCCTTATGGTTTGTTTTACCTCCAGCTTGGGGATGTTCTCTCTTGCTTCCTTCCAATCTTTGTACCAATTGAAATTGTGAGCTATGCAATTTTGGTTTTAATTGCTTTATTCTATGATTTGTATGGTCACCTTGAGTTTGAACGTACTGTTGATTTTGTTATACTTTTGAGATTGGACGGTCTGGAGGTTGAAATGTTTTTCTTGGGGATTTGGTGATTGAGGATTTAGCAAGCATGGCAGAAGTACATTGATATTGTTAGTGAGCTATATCGATCCTACTTGGACTGATGGTTTGATTGTACGTGGTGAGTGGTCTCGCTAGTCCTTGTTGTTTTTGATGTTTCTCTGTATTAGTACAGCGGTGTAGTTACTTACTTTCTGTTTGGTTTTCTTGTCGGATTGTTTGTTTTGTATTGCTAGAAGAGCAAAGGTGGAGATGGTAGCTCGATTGGTAATGATTCAAAAAGATCAATGGGACCGGTTTTCAGCACTTTTGTTTATGAGGAGGGATCTGAAAATGATTTGTAAGCTTCTTCACTACTGCTAACTATGGGAGGTTTGATATATTAGGAGTTCAGTTATATCTACATGGTTTTTCATGCTTTAAGTTCTGCTGAAACTGCCATAATCATGTTCAGCAATTTTTGTATGCTTGGGTTAGCTTTTTCGTTGTTTAATTTATCAGCTCAGTTTGCGAACTAGAAGTGGAGATTACTTGTATCTTGGAATAGTGATTGTGGTGGTATTGTGTCTTGTCTGTGAAAACTATAAGTTGCACAATTGGAAGGCCGATAGAGTACTAGGTACTAATTATGTGAAGTTTTATACACAATATGATCTTGCTCTTTGTGTACAATATCTTGTAGAACTAAGAGTTCTAGTTATCTGGTGTCTAAGTGTTTAGTTATATAAATTTTGTTTTTCATAGTGCTTCAAAAGTAGTCATCTAAAGTCAATGAGCTAATCTTTGTCATATTTTATAATTCCTTGGCATGGGCTAATACTATTTTGTCAAAAGAAAAAATAAAATAAAATTAAGGTCATGCTAAGGTGAAGTTGTTTACTTTGCAGTAAGACGGATGCTATACATGCTATTTTGTCAGTTATATCTACATGTTAGAATGGTTCACGTACTTATGATGAACAGACAATGGGTGGATGGTCTAATATCAGTCCATCAGTTTGATATGTAGTGATTGCACTACTATGTTACAGTGTTTTAGCTAACACATGTTACTGATTCTTGCCCCTCTATACAGATATTTGACAAACTATGTCAGAGTTTTAATGGAAATGTATTGCAAACTCTATTTAACTCAGCAGACGGACTTGGTAGTTGTCCAACAGAAAACATGAGATTCTGGATTTGGAGATTTACTTGCGACCAAGCTTTAGCCGTGACTACCTCAAATATCCTTACTTTAGAAATTTATGATTTTTGTTCTGTTATTTTCCCTTCAATGTCATTGGATCCTTGACTCTACGTACTTATTCATTCATTTATCCTCTTTGTTCAGGCAATTACTTTGTCAAACTGCATTGTTGCTCACAATAATGACTTGTTCGCTTTGCTGGTGTCCTATAACTTTGCCGAGATAAAAAACAATGTGTTCAAGCGATATAGTAAGGAAAACATTCATAGCCTGGTATACTTTGGTGAGTTTGCTTCCTTTTATTGTCTTATAGCGACTATGTTAATTAAACTAGATCGATGTGGTTCTGTGTCCGATGAATTAAATTAGATTAGTCTTATATTCTTT
>BDJD01003526.1:2073-23642 GCA_002564525.1 Rosa multiflora
GTCCAAGTGTTTTATTTTGCTTTAATTAAACTTCTTGCACAGGTCAACCTAAGTACTTGTGCGTTTTAATAAATGCAATGAAGATTAAAGGGGGTTATTAGTGTATTATTAAACATGATCCCGGTTTATATACCAAGCCTTTTAGCTAATCCGATCTCCAAATTAGTTTATTGTATTTCTCATTTGATCGAAGATAGATCGGCTAGCTAGATGTTTAAAGAAGCTAATTAGGAACGGTACGTAATTTTCGTTATGACTATAACGAATTAATTAATAGAGATTATGATACTAATTATTGTTAACTTTCCATTAGGCATGCATTTCATGATGATTGGGGAAGAACACTAAGCGTGTGAACGTGAAATTTGAATATTATCGTGGTGGGTGGACGATGGATACATTGATAGCAGATGGAGGACATGAGATGTTAACCCAAAACCAATTTTTTTCATCAGATAGTTGAGCGATAGTTTTCATGGATTGCCAAATCAAGTGGAAAAGCTAAAGATTGATTTTGGAGGTGGGTAACAGCTCATCTATCGACCTTTACATTGACATGCACGAGTTAATTAATTTCACATGTATCACTTTGTTGCTGTCTTATTACAAATCTCTCATATATTCAAGACTAAAAATGATAAGGAAATGGACAATTAATCAGCTTAAGGCTCTTGTCATTTTCTAGTTTGTTCTTTTATTTTTCCCTGTTTCCCACGATTGGGTCAATTCTATTAGTAGTAATATGATTAATTTATATTCAAATGTAATGTAAATGGACTCATACATGAAACTACATACATTTATACCAACAATCATTATGTGTTATCTCCTAACAAATAGAAAAAACTTCTAATATGTAATCAATGCAGTCGTGTTTTCCTACTCAATTAATGAATTTTTTATTATATATATAAGTACGTCGCAGAGATTATGACTTTCAATCTCCCACAAAGTACAAAACACTTCTAATACTTAATCAACGAAAATTCTGCTATCCACCTAGGTGAGGGTCACCTGGTGACGTGGCAGAACAAGAGCCACTCATTTCATTTTGGTTTCTGGAAGGTTGGGAATTTGCCGTTAGTCCATTACAGCCGTTACCGTTTCTTTTGAAACAGGTGCAAGGTAAAAACAAAAAAAATCAAATGATGGAGGCAGGTTGATTAGGTAAAAGTAGGTAGATGAGTGGGGAGTGGTGAGATTGAAGACTCGTCGTCCTCAGCTGCAAATTAGAACCCCTCTGACTCTTTCTTCTATCTCACCTTCTCTACTTCTTCCACACCCAAATCGCTAAGAAATTACTCGTAGGCTATTTGTGCAGGAGTAACCCTTAATTCTTCGCTTCCGCTCCGATGGGACTTTGAAGATTCTCCATATATATATATATATATATATATATATATATATTAATTGCTTGGTTGTTTTTGATTACTGGAACATGCAAAGTCATTGATCTTGAGCAATTTTCGTTAGTGGAATATCAAATCCCCTACCCCTTCTACGTTTACACATACCTCGATTTCGATTTCGATTTCGGATTTCGTTTCTCAAGCCCGGTCATTTTTCATTCTTCAGCGCCGCCTCCTAACCAAACAATCGGATCCAAATTGACGGGGACTTTCTCAGAAAAGCGGTATTCCGATGGAGGGGATTTGTGGAACTCTACTCTTGCTGTGGACGAAGACCTACTCTTGCTGCCGTCTGTTATTGGCTTATTGCTCGGTTTCGGTTTGCAGTTTGGAGCCGTGGAATGAAAACTGAAAACGAAAACGGCCAGTCTCCTATAAACTCAAAACAACCCTAATGTTAATTTTTATAACCATGTTTTGGTTTCAGCACTGTACCGTCAGCGCGTGTACCCCACGCGATGTTAAAGGACGGCAGGTGACCCTCACCTAGGTGGATAGCAGAATAATCAATACAGTCATGTTCACCTACTCATTCAATGAATTTTTTGTTCAGTCGTGCTCAATTTCTATTGGATTCAAATCACAGAGTGGAGAATATTATATATTAAAATGGTTTGAAGTACTTATTTTCTTAACTATTACCCACCGTTGATCTAAATCGATCCTATATAGTAATTGAGTACAACTGAGCACAAAATTCATTGAGTATGTGAGTATGCTCATAATCTATAAGTAAAATTTTTGTTTAGAGAAATTTTATTCACACATCGCTAAATAGTAAATACTAGATGATACACCACTTCTTAACATTTTACAAAAAATACAACCCTAACCTTCCTAAATTATCTTCATTCACAATACACCATAACTATCCACTACACATCCAATTTATTAAATTTTTTTTTCTCTTTGGTCAACTGAAAATTTTATAAACGAAGGCAGCAACCAAAATCAAACACCAAAGAAAAATACAACCGAAGAAAAGCTGCAAATACAAAAGAGAACCAGCTACTAGAAGGCGCTGGAGCTGGAGACACAAACCATTAATTTGCTATGTTCAAGTTGTCAAGCTAAAATCTACTTGGCCTTATGCCCACAAGCCATTAATTTAAACGTACTTGTCATTCTATCAATTCAACCATTATGTGCTCCGATCCATATCCAAAACTTTACAATTGAATCTCAACAAGACAAATAACAGGTGTAGCACACGCAACCCAGGTATTACTAGTTCCATCTTCCAACTCAAAATAAATTTCCCTTATTTAATCACCTTACAGAACCAAAATACCATACTTATATCTTCGGTTCATTATACATCATTTGAGCGTTATTTTGAAGGAAAAAATTCAGCAGATTTGCTTTAAGAGTATCTATCAATATATTTGTTGATCATTATATGCGCGCACTCGATAATTAACAACATAGCCAAATAAGGAAACGGACAAGATCGAGCATTATTTGCCACACTTTGTTTTTTTTGATGAAAATTGTTTGCACACTTTAGAACCAAGTTAGAGAACAACAGACGCCACAATTGATAGGCTAGCCGCTAGACGCGAGAGAGAGAGGGAAAAAACCCTAGTTAGAAAACTTCACAGTTTTGACGGCATGGAGGAGGTGGATGAGATGGCTGTCCGACTGGCTGCCTCTCTTGGACTGGCAGATGTGCGTAGGCCGGTGGATCTGCGGCCGGCTCGTGGCGAAGGGTTGCGGCGTTCGCAGACGTATCTGGTGGGGAAGCTGCTGACGGCTAGGGCTTTTAACAAAAGATCGTTCATGGGCATGTTCCGTCGTGCATGGAGATTGAATGGACGGTACACTGCTCAGGAACATGGAGACCGATTTCTGTTCACCTTGACGGATCCAACTGACCGCAACCGGATTCTTCGCGGTGGTCCTTGGGGTTTTGACAGAGCTCCGGTTGTCCTGGCACCTTATGATGGAGTGGGAGCGATTAAGGATGTCCCGCTCTCCACCATAGCCTTCTGGATCAAGGTACGTGGGCTGCCACCGGACTTTCATACCGATCGGTGCTTGAGGAGAATTGGCAGTGCTTTGGGGCGGTTTCTGCAGAAAGATATAACAGAGTTTGGAGAGGGAAGGATTCGGATCCGGGTTGAGATGGATCTTCTGCAGCCTGTGATTTTCCGTCGTTGCTTCACGGTGGATGATGGGATTGATGTAGATCTCGATTTCTTCTTCGAAAATCTCTATGGAAGATGTCAAGATTGTGGTTTGCTTACTCATGTGGGTTTACCGTGTGCTGGGCCGCCCTTGCCGGCGGAGGTCAGGAGTGAACAGTCGCCGGTATGGCGAAATCTTGACAGGGTGTTGAGCCGTGTGGATGTGTCTCCTCATGTGGGATCAATGGTGTTCGGAGCTCAGCTGAGTCCACAGGTTGGACTCGAGAGGTTTCTGCCAATAGCTAAACCAAAAGGGAGGAAGGAAATCAAGCGCAAGATTATTACCGATGGTGGTGCGGGCAGTTCTGGAGTCAAAAAGGCACCTGTGCCTGAGCTGGTGGAGACTGGTAGTGACCCAGCTTCGGGTGGTCCACGGCAGGAGCCGATTGGCAGTGGTAGGTCTGTGGAGAAGGAGATGCTGGAGGCCGCTCCGAGTTGTGGTATGCGTCGGAAACGTGTGGATGAAGAGGGTAGCTCTCCCAAAAAGCTACGCCTAAGTCTAGCAGTAGGTCGGCCCAATTTGGATGTTATGACAATGGGATTGTGTCCTGTGAAACCTATGCAGGAAGTATACAAAAAAAGGCCGGGAAGGCCAAAGGGGGCAAAGAATAAGGCAAGGGAGCCTAAGGTCGTGCATGCTTCCCCTATGAAAAAGTCACCGACAAAAAAGGTCAAGACTCATAGGAAAGAGGAGAAATTGGTGAATGGTTTACCGGAATTCACCGTGGTGGAAGCAGTTCATGGTTCCGACCCATCAAAGGGTAAGGAGCCAATAGTTGTTTGATAGGTTGATCCTAGTTTCTATTGTCTATGCTAGTAGAGATACCTCTATGAGTCTTGTGGAAGTACTTAGTTGTTAGCGTACCACAATTGCGTGCTCGGCGTGTGTGACTAGGTAGAATAGATTGCCTGCAAGGCGAGGTGTTTGTATTTGGTATAGGCTACTCAGAGCATAAGTGTCTTATTGGAGTAGTCTTTGTACTATTTCTTAATCTATGAACGGAGCATACTATTGGTATGTCTCAATTTGATCCAAAAAAAAAAATGCTCAAAAGAGCCAAGGAGAGAATCCGGATAAAGTAACCATGCCAATCAATAAATGAGACAACAAGGAGTTTTGGCACAAATTTGGCCACACTTCAATCCTGATGGAAAATACAATTTCATTCAAAAATGAGGTTCTTAAGGCTCATACATGACATATGGAAGATGTCTAACCGTTGAAAATTCATCAACTATATTGAAAAGTAACTTGGTTCATAAACTCTCGCAAGCGTACGAATAGTGTCAAGATAGGGAAGTATTAAACCCAAAATTATCGTACCACAGGGATTAGTGGCTAACCCACAATCCTTGGGTAGTCGGAACGTATTTAGAAGTGTGTGAATAAATCTTTTGTTTATATTAACATTTGAATTGGCACAGTTCTGGAATGTTAGCGCTCATGTCCGACGTCCTAGCTATTACAGTTTAATAAGGATTTCAACAAAGTTATACATCAATAGAAAGGTTGTGTGCATGCTGAAATAGTTAAAAGTCCTCACATTCGATCTCCATAGCTTACATTCAATGATCAATATTCTTTTTTGTTTGTATTCACGAATATCATTCGCAAGAAAATTAACCAAATCAAAAGCTAATTAGTCATCATTTGATTAACGTCTCCACCAGTTCACTTTCATGATTTTGTATGCATTTTTGGGACAAATTTTGTTTGACATAAATTTTATGGATCATCAAAGTGAGACTTGGAGGGACCTAAGGGATGAATTGGGATTTCAATAATCAAACTACGTACATCCTTCGTGGTGAAACAATCTACGTTGTCACTCTTTCAATCCGTCACATTAATATCTAATACCGATTCAGTCCTTGCCATGCATGCTAGCTTGGGCTTTCAAAAGCAGAGTTACGGGATCGCTCCTCTCCCCTGCGACCTACGTTCCGGATCGATCGATCCCGCTCGTGGTGCGTTCGCGAACTGGATCGTTGTGTTTGGTGATCTGATATTGAAGCTATGTTTACCCAAGACATCTTCTGGTGTTATTGAAGAACATTGATGTCTTCCTTGTGATTAGATTGCGTTCGTCCTCAATTGAATCAAGGCAGAAGTTTGATGACTCCCAAATCAGTCTTCTGACTTTCTCATGTCTCTTTTTGTATTTTACTTTTTAATTCAAACTACTAAGCACCATTATCTTCCTCTCTTTCATATATTGGCCATTAAATTCTTTCTAATTATTGTTATTTGTCATACACAAATTCATTTAATTGGTTCTTTCAGTAAAAAACTTTCTTTAATTGGTCAATGACTTGATAATTTACTACATGCAATTTAAGAATGTGATTATAAAAGTAAAGTGAATTAAGCAACCGTACTGGGTACCGAAGTAACTAGCATACCGTGTATCCAGGTAACACTGTTCAAAAGGCCAGCTAGGGTTTTCAAAAATGTCCCTTATTATTATTATATATTGTTTTTTTTTTTTATCAAAATTTGTGTTGCATTTCATATCATAACTCAGTACTCCATAGCTATGAGAAATTAAAGAAGAAAACAAGAATGAGTAAAGAGCAGATTACATCACTTGAGATCTGGTGCAGGTGGTTTTAAACTATGCAAGAAGCCAGAAATTTTTGTGGGTTTTTGAGTTGAGAACATAGCCTCCAGCTTGGCTCTTCTTCTGTACTCCAACACAAGTGCACTTGCAGTTCTCAATCAAATACTCTGCTGTGTTTATCCCTTTCGACGACCCTGTCGATCGCCCTGCAGGCCATGTATATGCTCTGCACATTCATCATATTCAAAATCGAAAGTCAGGCGACAACACAACAAGTCGAAGATGCATATATAATTGCATTCTAGTATATGTGAAATTGTGAATGAAATGAAACTAGAATGTCTCAGAGAAACTCGAAAAGTACTCACCCTAAATGTCCCTTGGGAAAAAGACTTCGCCGTTGCCCTATAACAATGATGTCAACCCCAAGAACTTCGCTATGATGTAAAATAGTGTTTGCTCTGTCTCTGCCAGCTTCCAATGTCACCCTCTCTATGCGCACATTTAGTTTTGGTTTTGCCCGATTGCATTCATTCTTCATTTCTTCAAGAAAATCCTTTACCGGCTCAATCCCTGAGTTTGCAATTCCATTTCCTTTCCCGTGATCAAACGACATGGCTTGGGCGGCGACGGTAGCTAGATTAGGCGGGATTTTGAGCAATGTATTGATATTGAATCCGTGTATCCAATTACTTGGGTTCTCGACATGAAGGAGGATCAAGTCGTCGTGTTCGAGCACTGAATGAGAAAGTGCGTATTGGAGCGCACCCGATGAATCTCGTGTCGGATCTGCCACCACCAATACTTTTTTTGCCGGCGCTTGCATGTCTCCTATACGTACGTATGGTTATTGTCCGGCTGCTTACACCACCATTAACCGGAACTTTTCCCCGGCGGGGGTGAAAACACCACAACTACCCAATGTTGTCACAAATTTTTTCAAACAAGGGGGCCTGCAATGGAGGGTAGAGAAGTGACATGTGATAAAGAGAACTAATTGACAAAACTGATTAGTGATTCATAAGTTTTCTTTCTGGCCAGTGATTAAGAAATTAGCTGGTGTTTTATGCTATTATTAAGGGAAGATGTTGGAATCATCCTTGAGAACCGGTCAATTGCCTGCAAAAATCTTTGAAGGATACAGCTAATTTAATTCTAGATGTGTCATAATTATACATATGTATGTTTTATTGGCGGATTTTTCCTAAAAAAATGCATCGGCATATAAGTATTCTTTTATTTTATTTTATGGGAGATATTTACCAACAATTAGTTTGTATGTAAAAGGCGTGTCACTGTTTATTTTATTTTTTATGTGAGTGTTTTTTTGGCACATAATTCTTTGGCAAAGATGCATTATCTTTTATGGGAGGCTTTTGTTGTCAGTAAATATGTTTCGCCTTTTACATATAACTTTATTTATTTATTTTTGAATTCATTTGGATGGAGATCATAGGCCATACCTAGGTCCAAGATCCGCCCTGTATATATGAACCATTTATATAAGAGAAATTTTGAAGAACAGTATATGAATTTAAGGCCACTCCGAATTAAAGTGGTCAACGTTTATATAACCCAACATAAGTACATAGACTTTTAAACCCGAACTACTTTATATACACACTGTCACTAACACCGTTATTGGGCATGCCACTTGGCATATTTTAAAGGGTAAATATGTCTCTTCAAGTATGATGAAGGGAAAAAAAAGGAAAAAAAAAACACGTGTGAATGCAACACCACCAATTATTGTGGACACCCAAAATTTTTCTCTACACCCCTCTTCCACCATTGCCACCAGTACCGTAGTACCCAGTTGAAAACTTGAACGCCTTCAGCCTCTCCTCTGACTTGAAACCAAACCCAGAAGAGCAAAAAAGAAAATAAAGCAGAGTCTTTGATTTCATTGATTCTTGATAAACAATCAATTCTAACCAAAACGTATATGAGTAGCTTTGCTTTAACTTCACCAACCTCAAATATGAACATGAATGTATGCTAAAGACGGCAGAGTATGTAGATTAGATTAGATTGTTATCAATCGAATGGGTTTAACTTCTGATGCCATGCCCTCCATTATACAATTTTGAATCAGTTTGAAAGTCTACCTCTTTACCCAATTTAGCCCACTTTCTGAAATTAGGGATCAGCAATTCTCAGATGGCTTCCATGGCCTCCTCCTACATGCAGCAGCATGATACAAGTCCGGGTCCCAGGCCAAGACTCAATTTTTTCCCCTACTGCAGCACTAGATTCATCAAGGATATCCAGACCCTTACCCAATCTCCTCATAACCATCCAATTTCTAGCCAACGTGATGTTCCTCGACAATTCATTGATATCGTAGAGCCCAAGGATGTGGTGGAGCAAGAGGAGCACGCTAATATCCAGACCCAAGCCCAAGGTTGCGGCAGAGTGAGAGTTTCGCTTGCTCTGATTCAGCGAAGGAATAAGAGAGAGAGAGAGAGAGAGAGATAAAAATACTATATTACCTCTTGAAAAATAAATAACGGCATATGTGTTAACAGAGAAGATAATGGCATGTATGGAAGGTAGGTCGGGTTTCAAGGCCCATGTACTTATGTTGGGTTATATAAATGTTGGCCACATTAATTCGGAGTGCCCTTAAGTTCATGTACTATTCTTAAAAATTTCCGGGTTATTATCACAAATGGTACCTGAACTTATCCTCTATTTTATCGATGGTACCTGAACTTCTCCTCTATTTTATCGATGGTACCTGAACTTCAATTTTGATCACAACCAGTACCCGAACTTTTCGACTTTATTTTAAATGGTACCTAAGGCCACCTTCAGTCACTATTCCGGCCAAAAAAGCCAAATCTAAAAAAAAAAAATTCAAGTTCAAGGCAAGTCTATTACCCAAAAAATCATTACTATATATGATTGCAACCCTTGAAATCATCAAAAATCATCACTATGATCACCTCACATGCCGTTTTTAGTCGGAATATTGACCGAAGGTGGCTCTAGGTACCATTTAAAATGAAATCGAAAAGTTCGGGTACTGGTTGTGATCAAAATTGAAGTTTAGGTACCATCGATAAGATTGATGTATATAGTTCAGGTACCATTTGTGATAATAACCAAAAATTCCCTTTATATAATAAAGTTAAAAAGAAATCCGATAAAAAAGAAAAAGTTAAAATTGTTTAAGGAAAACTTAAATTGGGAGAGAATTGAGTCGTGCTTTCATTGATAATAGGGGCCTCTTTATATAGAGGATTACATGACATAGAATCAGAGTTGTACAAGGAAAGATAATCGTACAATTAATCGGATATCTCTGAATATCTCTGAGAATATCTCTAATTCCTAACCCTATTACAACTAGGTCGAGTAACCTAAAGTTTTGGGCTAGACACATATCTGGATTACTTAAACACTCCCCATTGTGTCACCCAAACATGGTGCTCCTCTCGTTGCATCATTAAAAACCTTGCCGAGTAACAAAAACCTTGTCGGATAAAAATAACCTCGGTCGAAGGAAAAAGAGTACAACACATCCTTCACGTTTCGAGACCATACATTCATTTAGACACCTCACCCTGATGTCTGCATCTCCCCCTAATGACTACGGTCATGGGGGTTCAGATAACTTCCACAAACGATGCTACCAACATGTTTCTCGAAAGTGAAATTTATGCAATGACTTAGTGAGCGCCACATTGTCCTCAAATTGAACCTAGTTCACTTTGATCTTGAGGAGAGTCTGTTGTTGCTTATTATCATTGGTGTTGTCACTTTCGATGTAGCCTTGCTTCATTTGATCATAACAAGTAGCATTATCCTATATGCTCGTAGGCTCAACTGTGGTAGACTTCAAACCACAATTGTTCGAACATGCGTAATTATGGATCCAATCCATAAACATTCACGAACTACTTCGTGAAGAGCAAAAATCTCTGCATGGTTCTAAGATATACAGACTAGGGTTTATTATGTAGACCTCCAAGATATCACAGTTTTTACCCATGGTGAACACTTAACCAGTTTGGGAATGACCTTTGTATGGGTCAGAGAGATACCCAATATCAGCAAAACCTTCTAAAACACATGTCATTTTGGGATGGGGATAGTGGACGCAGGCTAGTGCTGGCGGCGTTCTTGGTGTGTGGTGAGTCCGAATCCATCATCTCTCTGTAGGGATAGAACAAGCCCATATCAATTGTATATCTCAAGTACTGAAATATATCTTTTACACCAATCCAATGGCGTCGTGTTGGCGCAAAACTATATCTAGCTAACAACTTCATGGTAAATGAGATGTCCGGTCTTGTGTATTGAGCTAAGTACAATAATGCGCCTATTGTACTTATGTAGGGCACTTCTGCCTCTAACACATCTTCGCCATCATCCTTCGAACGAAGAGGATCATTTTTAGGATCAAGACTACGGACGATAATGGTGGTTCTTGAAGGCCTAACCTTGTCAAAATGCCTAAGCATCTATCGACACGATGCTCAAGTTCCAAACCGAGACATAATCGTGTTCTCCCAAAATCCTTCATCTCAAACTCAGATTTCAAGTGTTCAGCGGTTTCCCTTAACTCTTTAAGGGCTTCCAATGAAGATCAGGTCCAACATGAACCACGATAGAATCCGAAACTTGTTATGGAAATGCATGGGCATATCCCTTCCTAATCAAGTAGTCACTTTAGGGAGCTTTTCAATCTTATTGCAAACGTGCTCGGTGGTCTAAAGCCACTTGACTTGGGTAAATGAAGTCCACCATGAACGTTCATGTATATTCCATATCTAGATCCCTATAAAGATACGTAGTGACCACATTTGTAAGCTGCATGATCAGTTATTCGAAAACTACCAAACTGACAGGGTAGTGGAATGCAATGACATCCATTACAAGAGAATATGTCTCATCGTAGTCGATTCCAAGGCGTTTTGTGAGAAGCCTTGCATCATAAGGTGAGATTGCCATCTCTTTTTTTCATCATGCTTTCTAATGAAGACCCATTATAGATTTTATGTTGGGAGGTGTTGGCATCACTGGCTCGAAAACAGTCCTCTTCGTTAGAGAATCCGTCTTAACCTGAATCGTATCTTTCTATTTAGGCTAAATCTCTCTACGTTGGCAATTCATTCATCAAAGGAGAGCTGTTTGCTATCATCAGACTCAACAAACTCATTCGCAATGAAATGAGTGACTACATCATCAATTATGATGGAGTTTATATCCCACGTCTCATGTACACTAGTGTAATTTTCATAGAACTCTATATTCTCAGGAACATGTTCTGAAGTTGAGGCATCCCCCAATGATAACCATAATCTGAAAGATTCTCATGAGACGGATTTTGAGTGTCAATGATCCAAGAATTGGAGTTGTGCCAAAGTATCATTCGAACGCATGGGCCTCCCATGCATCCTTGCCGGGGCCATGACCTGTAATGCTAGAGTGCAACTCTCTTTGGCGTTGGCGCCATTCTTACCTCCATGTAGGGTTGCGCTACGTCCTCTCGTAGGGACGTCCATCCTTGCAGGCATATTTGCAACATATTTGTGTGATCTCGTCACTTTAACGGGGATCGAAATGAGACATAGTGGGGACAAGCCACAACAATTCCTGTCGTTCCTGCTGAACATTAGTGTTCTTATCTCCCCCTAATGATAGGAAGATTGTCTCATCAAAGTGACATCCGCAAATAGTGTTAAGGAGATCGCCTAGCAAGGGCATTAAGTGGCGGACGATAGTTGGAATCTTAAATCCAACGTAGTTGCCCATTCGTCTGTAAAGACCCACCATAGAGTGCTGTGGCGGCGCAATTGCACATAAATTGTACACTCAAATATGTGTAAGTACGATACTTGTACCCAGTCACTAGCTGTAACACAGAGGTAAATTGAGTGGCGGTGGGTCATAGACGAATTAGCATAGCTGCATGTGTTATTAAATCACCCCAAGCGGATATAAGGAGATTGGTGTGCATTACCAATATCCTAACTACCATCGTAGTCGTTTCCGTGAGGCCATTTGGGTGTGTATATGGGAATATGATGTCCAACATCAGTCCCATTGCAATAACCATCGAAAGTCTTCGATGTAAACTCTCTAGCATAGTCAAATCCAATTGACTAAATAGGATGATTCGGGGAGTGAGCCTGTTATCATATGATATGTGTTAGGAGTGGAGCATAAGCAGTATTTACAAGTGGACAATGGCATAACACGTGACCATCATGTTTGCGTGTCAACCAACATCATGAAATATTTAAACGTCTGCAAGTTGGTTGAATCAGTCCACAGAATCCCCACGGACTCTATGTAAGAACAAAATGAGTATTTTCATATCCTTTGCATAGGACGGTCTCAGTCCTAATTCCCCTAAGAAACATGCTTTGTAAAACTAGTGAGAGGGTTTAGAAACAACCAATAAGGATTTTGGTTGGGTTTGAGCGTCTAAAACGCTATTTGAAGCAAAGTTGGTGATTTCAGCATCACCTAGGGAGCCATCACCATGATGGACGCCATCCATGGCGTCATGGATAGGGACTGTGCCAGCCCTAGGCTGGTGGTGGACGACGGCGGCGGCCATCACACTTATTCTAGGAATCAACTTTTGATTCATGCTTCGTTTCGCTCGAGATAATTGATGTCCGTGTGAAGTCTTTAGTAGACGGACCATCATATCATGACTGGGATGACCTATCCTGTCGTGAGAAAGTCAATATGTGTCTAAATCCAAGAGATCTTCTCTCATAACTTTATAGGATTTAATAGCTCGAATAGTGACATAGAGTCCACTAGAGAGACACATAAACTTCTCTACGATGCGCCTTTGTTCACAATCATTAGAAGAATTGCAAAGAAACTCATTTCCATTCTCTACATGTGTTTTTGCATGGAATCTGTTGGCTATTTATTAAGGTGCGATTTGCCCTAGGAGTGTAGAGAGTTTCTATGACAGTAATCAAGGTGCCATTTGGCAAGGGAAACTTGGGCTATTGCATGTCCTTGAATTAATACTGATGGGCCAGCCATCGTAGTCACAAAGTAATATGCTCAGAATCAAAATGGAGTCATAATGAAAAGAACTCAAAATTTTATTCATAAGCCAACAGAGTACATCATTGTCTCTTAACCATTAGGAGAATCTAATCCAAATGCTAACTAATGCAAAACAAAGGTAGTCGCTTAACTTCTTTCAGTAACTCCAAAATAAATATGACCAGGTGAGTAGAGAGATGTCGGTGGAGCAAAACTCGCTTAAGTACCACTTATCTCAAAACCTTCCTAGACATCACACTCATTTTGGATGAGCCTATGTGAAGAAAAACTAAACCAATGACATTTACTACATAGTATATGGCAATTGCCTATTACATCTCTTGGAAAAATAAAGACTTAAACAAAATTGGCGATCTATTGATCCCAGCCAGATTTGTAGTCTTCAACCCTTCACTCTAGATCATCTTCTTGATCTTCTTGTTCCACATAGTGAGCTTCTCTTGCTTCACAATATGCTTTGTAGGCGGTGACAATTTCTTCACGAGCTCTACAAATGTGTGCCCAATGACCAGATACTCCACATCAAAAACATACATCTATTTGCTTAGACTCCATTGATTGAGGTGCTTTGAAAGTGTTATTTAGATAGCTCTTAGTGTTGGTGGAGGTACCAACATGGCCAAAGGCGTTGCCTCCCTCTCTCTTTCCACGTTGACCTCTTCGGTTCCGTGTTCGCCTATTTTGGCGGTTACCCTCCCAAGCAGAGCGATTATATGGACCAAAACATCCAGAAGTATCCCTAAGATTAGGGTTTCGCTCTTGGCGCCTTTTCTTAGGGGGCGACTATAATTGGATTCCGGAATATACTTTGTTTCCACGAATCTCGAATTATAGTTATTCATAAGGATGTTGTCATGCTTTTTAACGACATTCATAGCTCCAATGAGCTCATGAAACCTTGTGATCCGTCCTGTAGTAACCTCGATTTGATAGTTCTTAGCAACCATCAATGCAGAGACGAGGAAGGTAGAGAGAGTCTTCTCAATCAACATCGCATTTGTGATCTCTTTACCATAGAATTTCATTAAGGATTTAATCCGAATTGTTTCCGAGTTGTAGTCAAGAATTGACTTGAAATCACAGAAGCGGAGGCTATGCCATCTCACTTCTAGGTCAGGAAGCAAGGAGTCACGGATGTTGCCAAATCTTTCTTCGAGTGAGACCGACAGCCTTCTGGGGTCTTCTTTATTCATACACTCGTACTGGAGCGAATTATCCATATGACGAGTCATTAGGATGATGGATTTTGCCTTATTTGCCTATAAGGTCGCTCTATTTGCTTCCAAAGCTTGAGCTTGCTCAACAGTTAGCACGTCCTAGCTAGGTTCGAGAATCATATCTTGGATTCCATTGCCCTTGAGATGCTGGCGAACATCACGAACCTACCTGTGATATCCAGAGCCAGTTGTTCCCAATGGAGTAAAGTCCAATTTATTCAGCTAACTCATCTTGAAATAGAACAAGAAAAAGGGTTAGTTTCGGAGAGGAAAAAACTACCACGAAAACATATAAAATTTTTTAGCGTAATCGCTTCCAAGAAATTAGGAATTTCTGAGCATAATCGCTTCCAAGAAATTCAATTCCAAGAGGTATTGGATTAGATCGAAACAATGACATAAGTGGTCGATCATAAATTCTCTACAAACTCTAAGTTTGGAGATCTCAACAAGCTCTAATCTCGGAGTGAGCATGAACCCCCACAGTTCAGCTTAATTAAGTCTTCCCTATGATGAAGAAAGGGGGGTAGAAGAAGAGAGTTTGCAAGTCCCTGAGAAAAAGAAGAGAAAAGTTATAAAAACTAAAAAAAAAGGAACTTTTAGTAAAAAATACCTCGAAATAGGTCGCCGGAAAAGTGCCTGGAAAAGTCGCCGAAAAGTGCCCGGAAAAGTCGCCGGAAAGTGCCCGGAAAAGTTGCAGGAAAGTTGACTGGAAACTGTCAACCGACGTTGACGTGGCAGGGTCCAGAGCTGACGTGGCAGTGGGCCGGATAATGACGTGGCAGTGGGGAGGATGCTGACGTGGCAGTGGGGCCTGAAAAAATGACGTGGCAGGTGCTTCAGTGGGCCGACGAGCGTCTGTGGGCCTTTGGGCTTCTGTCTTTTTCTTTCCTTTTTTTTTTTTTTTTTCATTTGGGCCGAAATCTTCCTTCCTTCACCTTTGGGATGGGCTTCTGTCCTTTTCTATTTCTAGGCTCTTCTGGAACAGAGAAGGAATTAAATTGGAATAGCAAGTGGTGGTTCAAGATGCAGCAGCTTCTGGTGGGCGGTTTGGGTACTTTTAGGCCATTTCAGGGGAAAATGTTTTCGGTTCTCAGATTCTGGTACTGAGATGCTATTGTTGGTAAAATTTGGTCGCAATTGGAGGTCTGAAAGTTGGTGAACCGGTGGAATATTTGCTATGGATGGTTTGGAGATTTCGGTGGCCGGTTCGGTAGGTTTCCGCCCGGTTCTAGTTGTTCTGCCACCGGTTCTGGACTCCTGGGGTGGAGGTTGTGCTGCGGGGGCCGAAAGGTTTTGTATTCAGATTTAGGGTTTTGGCTATTAGATTTTTGGGTTAGGACGTCGTGCTGGTGTTTAAGAAAAACTGAAATTGGGAGAGAATTGAGTCGTGCTTTCATTGATAATAGGGGTTTCTTTATATAGATGATTACAAGATATAGAATCAGAGTTGTACAAGGAAAGATAATTGTACAATTAATCGGATATTTCTGAATATCTCCGAGAATATCTCTAATTCCTAACTCTATTACAACTAGGTCAAGTAACCTAGAGTTTTGGGCCAGACACATATTCTGGATTTACTTAAACAAAAACGAAATAAAAATAAAATTGTATTAACTGATATTTCACATTGTGTTAACGGTAATTATCTAATAAAATTAATTTGTATTGTGATTACAAAAGAGGATGTTGTTGACTTGATTATGCACAACAAACATTGATTTTGTTTCAATTGTAGAATTTAAAGATTTAGAAGCGTTTTGAAATAATAATAAAAAGTTATAATAAAAAAAGAACAATTCTTAGGTTCACCCCTAGGGTGAATGAGCATATTCACCCCCATTGTCGATTAACGCATAATAACTTTATAATTTTATAATCCAACCATTCATGTTGTATAACGTAATACAAAGATTAGCTTCGTAAAAAATCAATCAAATTGAAGACCTTTCAGTTATTCATTTCTATGAAATACATGGACGGTTCATCATAATAGTAGTAAGTGTTGTTAGAACCATCCATTTGTTTGATTCAATTAGATAATTAAACGATTTCTGATTCGATTGATTTTTTACAGATATGATCTTTAGAGGCTAATTTAATATATGGACCGTTGGATTATAAATTTATTAAATAAAAGTATGTTAATCTACAATAGGGGTGAATATGCTCATTCACCCTAGGGGTGAACCTAAGAATTGTTCATAAAAAAAATGAAATGTGTCATGGCCTTTTGGGTAAGTTTTATTAGCACTTAAAAAATGGTTTTGATTGCTAATCAAAGTATTTACTTGTGCAAAAGCATTTTGCCAATTTAAAAAGCGTTTTTAGACATTTAAGAAGCAATCACAATTTAATATGACCTGATCTTTTCACCAAGCAATTATTTGGTGATTTAAAAATATAATAAAATCATTATGAAGCAGAACTTTTCTATGAAGCATATTAGGGGTGTGCAAAACGTACATGGTACAAACCGGCCAAACCGGTCGAAACAGATCGGTAAATATGGTTTGGTTAAGGTTTTTTAGTGTTAAAATATGAAAGCCGGTTCAATACCGAACCAAACCGTTTATGAATTGACTTGGTTTGGTTTTTCTTTTACTTAAACTGCGAAACCCGAACCGACAGGTATGTATTAAATATAATAGGAAAAAAATTTAAATTTATATACATAATATATATATATATATATATATGTGTGTGTGTGTGTGTGTGTATATATATTTTTTTATTTGTGGGTAGTCTTTTATAAGTAAGTTATAAATCTCCAATTATAATTTGATTATCAAAATGATATACTGCAATATTGAATCCTAGACCCAAAAGGCTTAAAACCCAAATAAGTGAATCATTTTGAAACTATTTTGGATTTTGTTCTTTGAATATTAGTTTTGGATTTTGATTATTAAATTTTTATTATTGAGATTGAGTTTTAGTATTTTTACTATAAATTTTTCGTAAACAAAACGTCAATGATATATAGGTTAAAACGGTAAAACCGCCTTACCGACCGAACCAAACCATCTTTAAATGGATTGGATTGGATCGGATTAAGTTTATTTTCTTCGATGACCGGTTGTTTAAAATGTCTAAAACCGCTTACTTTGTCATGCATAGAGATGGTTTGGAGTCAAAACCGATCCAATCCAATCCGCATGCAGCCCTAACCCAGGCGACCAAGAGTACATCGCTTTCACCACCGACAAGGACCTATACTGTTACAATGTCATGCCCTTCGGTTTGAAGAACGCTGGTGCAACCTATCAACGGTTGATGAATGTCATGTTTGCTGAGCACCTCGGCAAGATAATAAAGGTCTACGTGGACGACATGTTGGTAAAAAGTATCAAGGCCAGCAGACACGTGGCAAACCTCATAATCATATTTGCCATTCTCTTGGCTTATGGTATACACTTCAACCCAGAAAAATGTTTCTTTGGCGTTACTGCCAGCAAATTTCTGGGCTACATAGTCAACGAACGGGGCATAGAGGCCAATCCTGACAAGGTGCAAGCCATCCTCAACATGAAAGCCCTGGAGTGGAAGGTACACGTTCATAGCCTCCAGGGAAAGCTAACCAGACTCACCGACAGATGTCTCCCATTTTTCGGAGTGCTAAAAAACACACACAAGAAAGTAATTGACTGGACCCTAGAGTGTGAGGCGGTTTTTATTCTTATTAAATATATATGAGTGAAATTGGAAAATAAAAATAGATAAGGAAAATACTAAGAAATAGAATATAATATTATTGAATTGGAAAGTCTACATTAAATAAATATAATATTTTTTGGTATAATTATTGTTCTTAATAGTAATTTTATAGTAGGTTATATATGTAATTTAATAATTCATAATAGAGTGAGGTCAAGTGAGTAAATTTGGAGGTTCCAATAGAAACTCTCATGCTATATAGGTTAAAACCGCCTTATCGACCGAACCAAACCATCTTTAAATGGATTGGATTGGATCGGATTAAGTTTATTTTATTCGATGACCGGTTGTCTAAAATGTCTAAACCGCTTACTTTGGCATAGAGACGGTTTGGAGTCAAAACCGATCCAATCCAATCCGCGTGCAGCCCTAAAGCATATATACTTTGTTTCACATTCATTTTATTCTCCTAGTGTAGTGATATTTCTCTTCCTATCTGAGAAAAGATAACAGGTTCGAATCTTTCCTTCCCTCTTGATAAAAGAATGGCAAAATAGTCAAATTACCCCCTGATTTATCCCATGATTGTCGATTTACCCCCTGACATTTTAATTTTGATTATTTACACCCACACTTTTTCAATTGTTGCCGATTTACCCCTTACCATTATTTTTTTGACTTTTCATCTAATTTCTTCGTTAGCTTGGTTAGCATGTGAGGAGTATTTTCGTCTTTCCAATTGTCTAGCAAAAAAAAAAAAAAAAATCAAACCAACAATCAATGTCAGATTTTAGGAGAGAGACATGCCACCGTTCGATGAACCCAATGATGAAAGGGGCACAGTCAATACATGAGCATTTTGACATCTGGATCTGGCGAGAGAGACCATGTCAGAGAGAGAGGACTGTTGCGGCATCTCCACAACAGTCCTCGCGGCATCCTCGCGGCCTCGCGACATCCCCGCAACAGTCCTCGTGGCATCTCCGCAGCGTCCTCGCTACATCCTCGCAGCGACCTTGCAGTATCACTACACAGCCCAGCCAACAATTTTTCCGGTCAAGAATTCCGACATCTTTTCAAGGTAAACTTTTCTAAAAGTTCCCGTTTTTGAATTTTTTCAATTTCTTCTTCTTTTTCTCGTGGACTTCCAGCATCCCTTCTTCTACCCCCCTTTCTTCTTCATAGGGGAGACCAAAAGCCGAACTGTGGGGGTTCGTGCTCACTCCAAGCTTGGAGCTTGTAGAGTCCTCCAAACTTAGAGTTTGTTGAGAAGAAAACGATCGACCACATACATTGTTGTTTCGATCTAGAGGTGATAAACGGGCCGGCCTGGCCCTGCCCATTTTAAGCGAGCCTAGTCGTGCTTCGTGCCGTGCTTGGGCCGGCCCATTTATTATGGTGTCGGGCTCGTGCCGGCCCATTTACTTAAACATTAAGCCCGGCCCTCTCCATGGCCCAAGCCCATATCGTGCCGGGCCGTGCTCGTACCGGGTCAATAACGGGCCATGCTCGTGCTTACCCACGATAAAGCATGATTTTAAAATCTTAATTTGAACAAATAAAAATTAATTTTATTTAAATATTTAGAAAATTAAAATAAATTAAGTTCTACAACGTTTTTCTTAATCTTAGCTTTTTTAAGATTAGATTTCCAATAATTTTTTATATTCCACTATAAGAAAGAAAGAAGAAGAAAAAACTCAAAATATATTATTTTTAGTATATTATTGTGAGATTAATCTTTATTAATATAATGAAGATTTAGTATCTTGTTAAAGGAAAAACAAATTGTGTGCCTTCGTCAAAGCAGCTGACGGAGAGGGAATCAAGGAATCAGTGATTACCATCAAGCAGTGCAATTACGGATCAATCAGCATTTAGTATCATTAATGTAATCTATATTTCCTTTGTAATTCTATCCCTATATAAAGGGACTATGAAATGAAATGAGTAGACAAATTCCAATCTCAATTTTACTTTAACACGTTATCAGCACGCTCAGAGCAAATAGCTAAGAAAATAAACCTAATTTTCTATTTTTTTTAGTCGAAAAAAAACCCAGAACTCTTGAAGAAGACTTCTTCTTCTTTTCTGCAACCATAAACAAAAACAAAAAATTTCCCTGTCCTCACCTCACCGGCCTCAGTCCACGATCTCTGACCCTTGCAGATCGACACCGTGCCTGTGCTCACCCTCCAGCCTTGATTCCGTCGTTGCTCCCCATACCCGCGCTGCTGCACCTAGCCTCTGATCCCAGCGGCCCCGATCGCCATCTCTGACAGAGAGGACCAAGACCACCGGCATCGCCCTTGAGACACACCGATCATGAGCATCAGACCCAATCTCGACTCTACAGCACGACCCAACTTCTCGGACCGGATTCCTCTTCCGATTTCGACGTCACTGCACTCGTCTGCACCGGCAACCCGGCTCCGAAAGACCGACGCAGCTGGACGACCCGTTACTGCCCTCGACCCGTTTCGGGTTCATCTCCAATTGGGCTGTTGACCCAAATCTGAAAAAAAAAAAAAAAAAAAAAAAAAAAAATTTTAAAAAAAAGGGGCCCTGAGCCCAAACAGAAAAAAAAAAAAAAGGGGGGGGGGGTTGACCCGGCCCAGCAAGAAAGAAAAAAATGGTATTACCCGGCCCAGAATTAAAAAAAGAAGAAGAGAGAAACAGGCCTTGCGGCCCAGAGAAAACAAAAGAAAAAAAGAAAAAAGGAAAAAAAGAGAGGCCCTGCGGCCCTAACAAGAAAAAGTGCCTGCAGCCCAAAGAGAAAAAAGAAAAAATGCAGAAGAGAAAAAAAAAAAAAAACAAGGCCTTTTGTGGCCCACTGCTGAAAAAAGAGGAAGCGGCCCAGTTTTTCTCAAACTCAAAAACTTCGCTACGCAAGCCTGCATCAACACGCTCGTGTGCTAGGATTGTTTTCTTTTCTCAACAACTAGTATGTTCTCTTTTATTTATTTAATTTCATACTCTGATATATTTTTATAATTAGAACTTTTGAGCATGTTTAGTTAGATAATTTTGATCATTTTAAGCATGCCTTGTTATTTGTGTTTAAGCATGTTTTAATTATGCTATAGTTTATACTTTATTTTGAACATGCCATAGATATCTTGTTATATATTATTTATGCAATTTTGAGCATGTTTTGGGAATTTTTTATTTACGCCTATATAATTATTCCTAAGCATGCCTTTATATTATGCTATCGTTAGTATTTTATTTTTTTACTCCTGATATATTATTGCTAATTATTATGTGTAGCATATAATTTGTTGTATATGTTGACATTTGAGCATGCCATGTAATTTATTTTTTGTTTTACTGTGATAAAACATTTTCAACATATCAATTCTGTTTTGCCATGATAATGAAAATTTATGCGCATTATCCATACACACTTACTGTGATAAAACATTTTCACATAGCATCGAAAGAAAAAATGTGACCATTACGAATCTTGGTCTTGAAATCTAATTCACA
>BDJD01003526.1:24261-39315 GCA_002564525.1 Rosa multiflora
CCGAGGCTAATTATGGAAAAATGAAAGGTGGAAAGAACTCCAATGCGAAGGGGTTTAGACGTGCTGATCCCTACCCACGTGGCAACAATGCACCACATGGAAAGGTACATGGGGATAGTGGAAAAAAGAAGCAAAAAGGAAAGAATTGACAATGAACCATGCTGTATGTGTGGATTCATTGGGCATTGGTACAAGAACTGCCAAGCAAACAACAGAGTAGTAGCCAATTACAAGAGGTATAGAGAGTCTAAAGAACAAGAGGCTCACTATATGGAAAAAGGAGGTCATGACCTAGACGTCAACCTTACAATTGCAGACTTCAATGGCAAAGAGGAACTTGCTAAGTCAATGGATGCTTTCAATCTTGACTGATCTGCTTTATTTATTTTCCAAAGACAAATGTGAAGGCATAATGCCTCATTTTTAATTAGACTATTACTTGGTCTTAAAGTTTATTTCAATAATGGTTTGATGAATTAGAACAAGACCTTGATTTGAGTTGGCTTATTAATAAATTTCGAATTTCATTCTGAAGCACTGAATTTATTCAAATTTATTTACTACACATATTTACATGGTTTGACATAGCACTATAAAGATGTAAAGCAATACATCTAGATAAAAATTATTAGAATGAAAAGAATATCATTCTACACAAATAGAAATACTCTAAAGAATATGAGCTATATTTTCTAAATACCTCATGTAATACCCCGAAAAATCCAAATTAAATTTTGTGGATTTGTATAATTGATTTCTCCTTATTAAGAGCGAGTACGAAGCTTGGAGAAGTTGTGAAGGTAGTTCGAACGGTTTTATTTCGAAATCGAACGTTATTTAGGGGGGGTCTCAAAAAGTGACTTTTTATGCGTACCGAATTTGGGAAAATTTCCTTCATGAAAGTTGTAGAGCTCGTCGATACGATCGCGTGCATATGTGGAACGCAATATTCGGAGTTCGTATGAATAAGTTACGAATATTTGAAAATTGGGAATTTTCTATAAATAGAGGAAAATCCGGAATTTTTCATTAAGGACGAAAGTTTTCAATTTTTGCTGAACAGTCCCTCCGAACTCTCTCTCTCGACCTTAGACCCGGCGGGTTGCTCTCGACCCGACCCGGCCGTTTCTCCCTCCTCCGGCGTCCTCCGGCCACGACCCGACCTTTTCCGTGATCGCCGCTCCAAGCCCAGCCTCCCTCTGGTGTCTCCGTGCTCCGCTGCTGCCGCGAATGCTGGATCGTAGGAGGTCCAGTTCCATCCGATCGGACCCGGCCGGAAAACGCCTTTTCCGGCGATGCACGGGCCGATCGTTCCCATTTTCGTGATCTCCTCCTCATGGTGATCATCCCCATGTAAGTCTTTCATCACGATTTTGTGTATAGAATGCTAGATCAAGGGTTGACTTTTTCGACGGTTCTGATTGAATCTGAGTTTGGATCAGACGCTCCAGATTAATCCAAACTTCAAAGCTTGATCTAGGACGATCTAGGCCGAACCGGACTTAGCTCCAGTTATGAAAGTTGATCACCCTTTAATTCTGAAGAAGTTTGTAGTTGGTCACTTTGCCATCGGAGGTGGTTGGCCCGGCGTTGACCGCCGCTTGTGGCGGCGCGTCCGGCCGTATTTTTGTGTTCTATTTTCAGTTTATTCATCTGTGCATCCATACGAGCGTTTTGATATATTATAAGATTATTTTAGAAAAAGTTGATAAATAGTGGATTTACGTTTTTACGTTTATCTTCGGTTTTCGATCTGTGAAGATCAGACCATCGGTTTTACTTCAAATTTTAGTATGTTGATCGTATGACTGTCCCGGTTACTTTGTGAGGTCACGGGCGAAGATCCGACCGTTGGATCTTCGTATAATTTTGAAATAGTAATTCGGAAGGCGATTCGTGAGAATCCGACCGTCGGATTTTCATGAAATTTTGTGGAGATGTTTATAAGGACGATTCAGGAAGATCCGACCGTTGGATCTTTGTGATATTTTTGGAGGATGATCCTAAGGGCGATCCGTGAGGATCCGACCGTTGGATCATCATATAATTTCGATCCGACCATTGGATCGTCTTTATTTTCAGATCCGACCGTTGGATCATCTTTATTTTCGAATCCGACCGTTGGATCGTCTTTATTTTCAGATCCGACCGTTGGATCATCTTTATTTTCAGATCCGACCGTTGGATCTCCTTTATTTTAGAATCCGACCGTTGGATCGTCTTTATTTTAGAATCTGACCGTTGGATCGTCGTTTAAGTTTATTTTCGTGTTTCGTTTACTAAGCAAAGACCGTGCTTGATTAGGTACTTGACGGTTTGACTTGACGAGCATTTGGAATATCGTTATAATTGACTTTTTAGAAGACGCAGCGGGATTAGAGGTGAGTAAACCTCACGTGTTTCATATTACGAACTGAATAAATTTAATTACTTTATTTTTGTCGTAATTGTGTGAAAATATTTATGGAATAAATATTTGTTTTAAATCATATGGACTTGATCAACTACGGTCCATAGGTAAGTAAAATGATTTCTATTATACAAAATGAATTTCATGATTTTCTTGTGTGAACTATAGTTGGTATTAGTGGTCATTCCTGCGTGGATGATTACGTATATATATATTTACGTGAAATATATATGTTGATTTGGCGTGTGATTGGTATGATGAAATGATTGAGAATTGATTGGATATTATTCAAGCTATTAATCTCCCATTTAATTGTTGAATAATGAAATGTTGATCATGTGATGTGAAAGCTATTTTATATGGCCAATTATGAATATGTGGAAATTATTTTAAGAAGTAAAGATTTGTCTTGAAATAATATGTCTCTTTATATCGGTGTACATATACATTTATACAATCTAAAACTTATAAAGATTGTATGTATGTGAAGGTGTTATGTGAAATTGATCAAATATCTATCCATGATATATTTTGAATATGTGAAGGTGTTGGTAAAAAGAAAATCAAGCATGCATTGCTTTAATGTTATTTCACATATTAATGATGCAATATTTGTTGATTGAGTTTTAAAAGAGAGTATCCAAAAATACCTACTTTTATGTTTATGTGATTTTTGGAGTTACCTTGTGAGTGTGTTGATTGTTTACCTGAGTTATAATAATTGTAATTAAATAAATCAACAGTTCTTTCTTGTTTACTCACGAGCTTTGCAAAAAGCTTACCGGGTTTGGTGTTGTTGCAATCCCGGTACACTATTCAAATTGTGTAGCGGGTAATCTCACAGGTCAGGAGAATCTGGGCAGTGATCGTGCAGTTTAGAGAATTAGTATTAGATTTACAGCATTTGTTTTGTGAGGAGAATTATACTCATTGAGTTTTACAATTTGATTTGGTGAGAGTGTGCTGTAATAAGTAGCTTGAGGATTTGGTTTATGTAATATCAAGAGGTGTAATTAGTGGTTGTTTCTGAGAGAAAAATTCAGAACGTTATTTGTATTGTTATTAGTCATGTTCCGGATTTGAATCCTTATTTCAAAATTCGGGGTGTGACACCTCACATTTATTTGGAGGAATGAATGAAGGAGAACTTGAGTGCTTGATTGATAGTGGGACTACCCACACAATATTAAGAAATAGGCAATTATTCATTGAATCAATAGCCTATAATTCCTCTGTGACTATGATGATTGGATCATCACAAGTAATAAAAGGGCGAGGAACAACCAAATTTTTGCTGCCTAATGGCACAACATTTCAAGTCACAGATGCTCTATACGCACCAAGAGCTAATCGAACCTTGTTAAGTTTCAAAGCTATTTGTGCCAACAGTTATCCAGTAGAAACACATTGTGAGAATTGAACTGAATACCTTGATATTAACTCTAATGAATGTGGAAGGAAACACATTTTAGAGAAACTTATGAGTCAATCTAGTGGACTTTACCTCACTACGATTAGGATCATTGAATCCTATGCTGTCACCAACAATGAAATGTGGGACACTGACTCATACAGGCTTTGGCATGACCGCTTAGGGCACCTCAGTCGTGACATGATGATCCGTATTTTAAAGAACTCATATGGACATCCCTTCTTTCGAGTGAAAAATAAAATGGGGCAAAAATCCGTCACACTGCAAGGTGTCAGTCCTAGTACTGCTCAAATGCAGTTATTGCCTTCTGAAGTACCAGAAGCACTACCTCCCTCCCATTATGCCTCATTGACTATTTCAAAGGCAAATCACTCATTTTGTAAAGCCTGCTCTTTAGCAAAAATAGGATCGAGACCTTCCTATGCTAAAAATACAAAACAAAGCATTCCATTCTTACAAAGGATACAAGGAGATATCTATGGATCTATCCATCCAGAATGCGGACCATTCAAGTATTTTATGGTTATGGTGGATACTTCGACAATCTGGTCACATGTAATTTTATTATCCACAAGAAATGTTGCATTTGCAAAACTCCTAGCACAGATTATACGCTTAAGGGCTCACCACCCTGATCACCCTATCAAGTCTATGAGGCTTGATAACGTTGGAGAGTTTACATCAAAAGCATTTGATGATTATTGCATGTCTATTGAGATCGATGTAGTGCATCTTGTACCCCATGTGCATACACAAAATGGTCTCGCAGAAGCCACCATTAAAAGGCTATAGATGGTGGCTAGGGCATTGGTTATGCGCACCAACCTGCCTATATCTGCCTAGGGTTATGCAATATTGCACGCATCATTTCAGACCCACTACTAGCCAACCATTTTGTGCGTACCAGTTCGTAACTGGATATGAGCTTGACATTTCACACTTACACATATTTGGTTGCGCAGTATATATGCCTATTGCGCCCCCACAGCGCATTAAAATGGGTCCTTAGAGACGATTAAGTATTTATGTTGGATAAGAATCCCCAGCAATTATCCGCTACTTGGAACCCTTGATAGGCAATCTTTTTACCGCTAGATTTGCGGATTGTCACTTTGATGAGACAGTCTTCCAGTCGTTAGGGGGAGATAGGAAAAAAGATTTTCCAAGGGAACGACAGGAATTGTCGTGGTTTGTCCCTACTCTGTCTCATTTTGATCCCCGCACTTCACAATGTGAAAGTGAAGTGAAAAGAATAATTGATCTTCAGAACATAGCAGATTCGATGCCTGATATATTTACTGATATCGCAAAAGTGATGAGATCACATATACCAGCTGCAAATGTGCCTGCAAAGTTAGAAGTCCCCAACAAAGGGCACGGTGCCGCAGATAGAGGCACTGCAACCACACTTAGTGGAGGTGTGGTTGAGGCCGTGGCTACCCAAAGGAAGAGGGGGAGGCCACTTGGTTCGATTGACACTCACCCAAGGAAGAAGAGGGCGAGTAAGGCACAAACCAATCCATTAATCATCAATGTAGAGAATCCTTCTCATGAGATTGTCTCTGATTATAGTTATGTCCATGAATCAATACTGGAGGATGCTCCGATGTTTGAAATGATTTCAGAGAACAAAGAAATCTCAGTAGACTATGAGAGTGCGTATGAGTTGATAGAAAGATCTTCCATACACTTTGATGATGTATTTGCATACATTGTTGCTCAAGAAATTATAGAGCACAATGATATCGAACCACGCTATGTTGCAGAATGTCAACAAAGAGCATATTGGCCTAAATGGAAAGAAGAAATCCAGGCAGAATTAGATTCTCTGACAAAGAGACAGGTATTTGGTCTGGTAGTGCTAACCCCACCAAGTGTAAAGCCTGTAGGACATAAATGAGTCTTTGTCAGAAAGCGTAATGAGAAGAATGAAGTCCTGAGGTACAAGGCTCGCCTTGTGGCGCAAGGTTTCTCACAACGCCCTGGAATTGACTATGAGGAGACATACTCTACCGTAATGGATGTTATAACGTTCCGCTACTTAGTTAGCTTAGTAGTTTCCGAAGGATTGGAAATGCAGCTCATGGATGTGGTTACTGCATATCTCTATGAGGATCTAGATTAAGAGATATATGAAAGTGCCTGATGGCCTTACATTACCCAAGTCAAGTGACTATAAACCACGGAGTGCGTTTGCAATTAGGTTGAAATGCTCACTTTACCGATTGAAACAATCCAGGCGGATGTGGTATACTCGTCTAAGTGACTACTTGATTGGGAAGGGATATAAGAACGATGAATTATGCCCCTGCGTATTCATAAAGAAAACAAGTTTCGAATATGCAATTGTGGCAGTATATGTCGATGATATGAACATAATAGGTACTCTTGATGAAATAAGAGAAATCGCGAACTACTTGAAATCCGAATTTGAGATGAAGGATCTTGGGAACTCGATTCTATATAGGCCTCGAACTAGAACACCGAGTTTGTGGAATACTAATCCACCAGTCTGCTTATGTCCAAAAGATGCTCAGGCGATTTAACATGGACAAAGCGCACCTTGCTAGCACTCCCATAATTGGTCGAAATTTGGATGTCAGGAAAGATCCATTTCATCCAAAGGAAGATGACGAAGAGGTGTTGGGAGCTGAAATTCCCTATCTAAGTGCAATAAGTGCATTATTGTACTTAGCTCAATGTACTCGACCAGACATTGTATTCTCAGTGAACTTGTTAGCTAGATTTAGCTCAGCGCCAACGCAGCATCATTGGAATGGTATCAAGAACATTTTTTGATACCTAAAAGGAACCATTGACTTGGGACTGTTCTTTCCCTACAGAGAGACAAGTGGGACTGCAGATGGAACTGCAATCCCTAAAGGAAATGTTGATGGCGAAAGCGCCACACACTACACCGAAACGCCAAATGACGTTTTGGTTGGTTTTGATGATGCTTGGTACCTCTCTGACCCACATAAAGGTCGTTCCTAAATTGGTTATGTATTTACCTTTGGGAACATGGCGACATCTTGGAGATCAACCAAGCAAACCCTAGTGGCTACCTCCTCGAACCACGCAGAGATCATTACTCTACATGAGGCGGTTCGTGAGTGTGTATGGTTAAGAGCTATCATCACACATATTTGAGGGACTAGTGGTTTGAATTCTACCAAGGAAGAGTCTACTTGCATTTGTGAAGATAATGCAGCTTGCATCGAATAGATGAAGCTAGGATATATCAAGGGTGATAATACAAAACACATATCGCCAAAGTTTTCCTACAATCAGCAACAGCAGACCCTCCTCAAGATTCAAGTGAACCAAGTAAGGTCTGAGGAGAATGTGACAGATTTGTTTACCAAATCACTGCCTAAGGCCACATTTGAGAAACATGTGAAAAGCATAGGAATGCGAAGACTTTCCAAACTCCTTTGATTAATGTAATGATCAGGGGGAGGTGTAGACGTCAGGGGGAGTCTAACACACACATGTCGTCCTCAAATGTAAAAGGTGCGTTGTGCTCTTTTCCTTCGACCAAGGTGTATTTTTTGTCCCACAGGGTTTTTATTGTTACTTGGCAAGGTTTTTAGTGAGGCAACAACTCATACACCATTTTGTCTTTAACTTGGCACAAGGGGGAGTGTTAAAGGAAAAACATATTGTGTGCCTTCGTTAAAGCAACTGACGGAGAGGGAATCAAGGAATCAATGATTACCATCAATCGGCGCAATTACTGATCAATCAGCATTTAGTATCATTAATGTAATCAATATTTCCGTTGTAATTCTATCCCTATATAAAAGGACTATAAAATGAAATGAGTAGACAAATTCCAATCTCAATTTTACTTTAACATATCTATTATTCTTTCCTTCATTCTATAGTTGTATTATTATGAGATTAGTCTTTATTAATAAACATATATTTAATATTTAGAAAAAATACTTATGTTAAAACAAGGATATAATGTTTTGTTTCATTGTTTTGACAATATATATAAAAGAAAACATTGGTGGAATTGCCATGAGATTTTAAATAAAAAGGACTCATATTCAAATCTCATCATTGTATTTTTTAAATATTTTTAAAAACAAAATGAAATTTTGTGTTTGTAACGGGCTGGCCCACAATATGTCGTGCTTGGGCCGTGCCGGGCCGGGCCAATATTCTTAGGCCCAGCCCAACCCGTTATTCTAATGTGTTTGGGTAGTGCCGGGCCACTAACAGGCTTGGGCAGTTCGAGGCCTCTTTTAAGTGTGTCGGGCCAGTGCCGTGCTCGTGCTTAGTGGCCTATTTGCCACCTTTATTTCGATCTAATCCAAAACCCCTCTTGGAATCGGATTTTCTTGGAAGCGACTACGCTCAGAAAATCCCTAATTTCTTGGAAGCAACTACGCTCATAAATTTAATAGTTTGTCATGGTAGCCTTTTTCGCTCCAAAACTAACCCTAATCTTGTGTTGTTTTTCAGGATGAGTAACCTGAACAAGTTGAACTTCGTTCCACTGGAGACAACTGGCGCTGGATACCATAGGTAGGTCCGAGATGCGCCAACATCTTAAGGCTGATAGACTTCTGGAAGCCATCCAAGAGCCTAGTCAGAACATGCTCTCCATTGAGCAAGCTACTGCTGTTGAAGCAAAACAAGCTAAATCCATCATTCTCATGACAAGGCACATGAATGACGCGCTCCAAAGTGAATACCTCAATGAGGAGGACCCAAGAAAGCTATGGGTTGAACTTGAGCAGCGATTTGGCAACGTTCGTGACTCCCTGCTTCCTGATCGATTTAGAAGTGCGATGGCATAGCCTCTGCTTTTGTGATTTCAAGTCTGTGCTTGATTATAACTTGGAAGCCCTTTGTATCAAGTCTCTGATGGAGTTTTGTGGCCAAGCCATAACTGATAAGATGTTGATCGAGAAAACTCTTTCTACCTTCCCCGTCTCTGCCCTGATGATTTCAAAGAATTATCGGATTGATGTGAAAGCAGGACGTATCACAAGATTTCATGAGGTCATTGGCGCCATGAATGTAGCTGAAAAGCACGACAATATTCTTGTGAAGAACTATAATGCTAGACCCGTGAGAATTAATTCTATTCCGGAGTCTAACTATAGTCGCGCCCCTAAGAGAAGACGCAAGGAGTGAAACCCTAAGAGTAGGGACAATTCTGGACGTTTTGGTCCATATTCTCGCCCTAAAGAGGTAGGAAATAGCCAAAAGAGGCGTGCACGGAACCGTGGAGGTCAACGTGTAAAGAGAGAGAGGCGGAGCCTCCGGCTATGGTGGTGACGCCACTAAGAGTAATAGTCTTCCAAATCATGCACTAAAAGCATCTCGATCAAGGGAGCCTGACCATAAAGATGTTTGTCTTTGATGTGGATCAAGTGGACATTGGGCAAAGAAGTGTACTGCATCCCAGAATGTTGCAAACGCATACAAGACGTATCATGAAGCAAGGGAGGCAAATTGCATGGAACAAGAAGATCAAGATGGCGATCTCGATCTAAGGGTGGAAGACTATAAGGATCAAGACCCAGAAACTGGCAATTTTGATAAAGTCTTTTTATTTTCCAAGAGATGTAGGTAATTGCCACATTGCTTTTGTAGTATATGCCAATGATATTAGTCTTTCTTCAAAGTAGGCGTACTCAATGTAAGTGTGATGTCTATGAAGGTTTTGAGATAAGTGGTACTTAAGCGAGCTTTGGTCCACTGACATCTCTCTACTCACCTGGTCACATTTACATTGGAATTACCGAAAGGAGTTAGACGACTACCATTGTTTTGCATTAACTAGTTTATTGGATTAGATTTTCTTTGGTTAAAGAAACGATGATGTAATTCCTTTTGGCTTATTATTAAAAGTTGAGTTCTTTTCTTTATGACTCCTTTTTAATTATGAGCTTTTCTTTTAGGAATGGATGAACTTCAATGTCTTGCGGATAGTGCGACTACGCACACCATTCTTCGACAAAGGCAATTATTCTTAGAGATGCTGCCTACATATTCCTCTGTGACTACGATGGCTGGGCCATCAGGTTTAGTTCAAGGACATGGAATGGCCCAATTCCTATTGCCAAATGACACCTTGATTAAGGTCACTGAAGCTCTCTACGCTCCTAAGGAAAATCGAACCTTATTGAGCTTCAAAGATATAAGAGCCAACGGATTCCATGAGGAAATGCATAATGAGAACGGAAAAGAGTTCCTTTGCATTACCTCTAATGATTGCGGACGAAAGCGCATCTTAGAGAAGCTTATGTGTCAATCTAGTAGACTTTATGTCACTACAATTAGACCAATTGAATCCAACAATGTGATAAGAGAAGATATCTTGGATTCTAACACATATTGGCTTTAGCATGACTGATTAGGACATCCTGGTCGTGATATGATGCTCCGTATACTAAAGACTTCACACGGACATCCATTCTTTAGAGTGAGAAGAAGCAAGAGTCGAAAATTGATTCCTGGACTTAGCAAGACCGCAACAATTGCAGCATCTAGCGCTGCAACCGTCTTGGAGTGCCACAGGACCGCCCAAGTCCCATGTGATAAAGCCATCAATGGCGCCAACCATGAGCAAGACTCCATGGTTGTTCCTCCCCATGGCCATGACGCCATACACACTAATTCCCATGGCTCCAACGCCATGTTGGGAGATGTAGTCACACACTTTGCTTCTAATAGCGCTATAGACGCGCAGGCCCAACCAAAATCCTCATTGATTGCTTCTAAGGCCCCTCGCTCATTTTACAAAGCCTGCTCCTTCGGAAAATTAGGACCGAGACAAAGAATCCTAAAATACTCATTCCATTCTTACAGAGAATCCAAGGGGATATCTGTGGACCAATTCAACCAGCATGCAGACCCTTTTAAAAACTTTATGGTATTAGTTGATGTGTCGACACGCTGGTCACATGTCGCGCTGTTGTCCACTCAAAATGCTGCTTATGCTAAACTCATTGCCCAGATTATCCGTCTACGGGCTCACTACCCTGACCATCCAATTAAGTCAATTCTACTTGATAATGCTGGGGAGTTTACATCGAAAACGTTCGATGACTATTGCATGTCACTGGGGATTGATGTAGAGCATCCAGTTCCCCATGTTCATACCCAAAATGGTCTCGCAGAAGCCGCTATCAAACGACTACAAATGATAGCACGGACATTGGTTATGCGCACCAATCTCCCTGTTTCTGCTTGGGGATATGCAATATTGCATGCAGCGACGCTAATTCGTCTACGACCCACTGCAACCCAATCTTACTCTGCGTTACAGCTAGTGATTGGGTACGAGCCTGATATCTCGCATTTACGCATTTTTGGGTGTGTCATCTATGTGCCTATTATGCCGCCACAACATACTAAGATGGGTCCACAACGACGAATGGGCATCTGTGTTGGCTATGAATCTCCAACTATTGTCCTCTATCTTGAACCCTTGACATGCGATCTCTTTACCGCTAGATTTGTGGATTGTCACTTTGATGAGACAGTCTTCCCATCGTTAGAGGAAGATAAGAACACAGATGTTCAACAGGAACGACAGGAATTGTCGTGGTCTGTCCCCACTATGTCTCATCTCGATCCCCGTACTGCACAGTCCGAACTTGAAGTGTGAAGAATAATCGAGCTCTAGAACGTAGCAGACACTCTGCCTAATGCGTTTTCTGATGTTGCCAAAGTGCAATCACACATACCTGCTGCAAACGTGCCTACAAGGATCGATGTCCCGAATACTGGACATCACGCCACTCCTGTGACACCAGGAATTGGCGCCATTATCCAGCATGGCAATGATGTGGCGTCTATGGCCGCAGGTCCCGCAAGGAAGCGCGGTAGACCAATTGGTTCGAAGGATACTCGCCCTAGAAAGAGAGCTAATGAGGCACAAACAAATCCTTTGATCATTGATACTCAAAATCCGTCCCATGAGAATGTTCTGGATTATGGTTATGTTCAAGAGACATCATTGGGGGACACCTCAATGTCAGAACCTATCCCTGAGAACGTAGAGATCTCTGTAAATTACACTAGTATACATGGGATGTGGGAAAGAAACTCCATCATCATTGATGATGTATTCGTGTATTCAGTGGCTCGTGAGATTATTGAGACCGATGACATCGAACCACGCTCCGTTGATGAATGCCAACATAGAGCTGATTGGCCAAAATGGAAAGATGCGATCTAAGCAGAACTTGATTGTCTAGCGAAAAGAAAGGTATTTGGCAAAGTTGTACCAATACCGCCCAACACTAAACCAGTTGGTCACAAATGGGTATTCGTTAGAAAGCGTAATGAGAGAAACGAGATTGTAAGATACAAAGCTCGCCTTGTGGCTCAAGGCTTCTCACAACGCCCTAGAATCGACTAGGAGGAGACCTATTCTCCCATAATGGACATCATTACGTTCCGCTACCTTGTCAGTTTGGTAGTTTTCGAAAAACTGAACATGCAGCTTATGGATGTGGTTACTGCGTGTCTATATGGGGATCTAGATATGGAGATATACATGAAGATTCCAGATGGAATTCAGTTACCCAAATCAAGTGGCTCTAAACCACAGAGCGCGTTTGCTATAAGGTTGAAACGCTCACTATATGAATTGAAACAATCCGAACAGATGTGGTATAACCGTCTAAGTGACTACTTGATTGGGAAGGGATATGTCAACAATGGACTATGCCCGTGTGTGTTCATAAAAAGGACACGTTTCGGATTTGCAATAGTAGCTGTTTATGTCGATGACATGAACATAATTGGCACCCTTAAAGAGTTAAGGGAAACCGCTGAACACTTGAAATCCGAGTTTGAGATGAAAGATCTTGAGAAAACACAGTTTTGCCTCGGTTTAGAACTTGAGCACCGTAAAGATGGAATCCTGATTCATCAATCAGCTTATACCCAAAAGATGCTTAGGTGCTTCAACACTGACAAGATTAAGCCTTCAAGCACCCCAATGGTCGTCAGTAGTCTTGATCCAAAGATGGATCCATTTCGTCCAAAAGATGACGACGAAGAAGTGCTAGAGGAAGAAGTGCCCTACCTAAGTGCAATAGGCGCATTGTTGTACTTAGCACAATGCACAAGATCAAATATCTCATTCACTGTAGACTTGCTAGCTAGATATAGCTCAGCGCCAACACGATGCCATTGGACTGGTGTTAAAGATATCTTTCAATACCTAAGTGGTACGATCGATTTGGGCTTGTTCTATGCCTACAGAGAGAAGATGGATTCGGACCCATCAAGTGCCAGGGACGCCACACATGGTAGACTGCGTTCCCTCTCCCCATCCCAAAACGATATAAGTGTTTTGGAAGGTTTTGCTGATGCTGGGTATGATAGGCTATTTTCTATACACCTAAATAGATGCACAAAAATGTCTATAATTTAACCCTACAAGAATGTCGAAAATAGTATAGGTAAGTAGGGATCGTTCCCGCAAGAGATTGTGGTCTAATCACTAATCTAAAGACTCAAAACAAAATAAACCTAAACTGTCCAGTTATAAAGATCTGACTGGCAGACGACTCTAAACTATTATAATGTCACGAAAATTTACAGACAGACTCTGACATGATAAACTAACTACTGACAAAGTTTGATAATTTTTGAAGATGTTTTGGTTGACGAACTAATTAAATAAAAACGAAACACTAAATGACTCCGAAAATAAAAAGACTTGATTTAGGGTTTTGAAAATCAAAGATAAAACAAGTTAGAGGAATTGCATCCACCACCAATCAATCAAGTAAACGAATCATGTTCAACCTAATTTTATTTATCTATGGATGAAGATGCTCAAGTTAACCCAACGCCTGAATCAACCTATTGTTCTTCCTTACTTGTATGCTAGGTGAGAGACGCTCTACACCTAACCTATTTTCTAAAATGCAACCTAGGTTGACGCAACTCTAGATTTAACACATAGAAATCATTAAGATTAAGAAAAACGAGACATCACAAGACATCATGAGTACGACGCGTCTCAATTAATCTAGGAACCTAATCACTCGCCTTATAGACGATTTACTACTCTAGAACTTTCAACGGAACCCTCGAAACAAGCCACAGGCAATGATCATTCTTAGCAATAGAATCCTAAACATGCAATCTAAGTTGCGCACCAAAGAAAACATGCAAGGGAATCATCAATGTGAAGATAGAAATTAGGTTCTCATCCAATAGATAAACAAAACTAATTGAAAGTCATAATAAGTTTACAATCATGATTTGTGGCTTCAACAACCCCTAACAAAAGAGTTAGTTTCTCATAGAAAGAAAAACAAAAACAAGCTAAAGAGAAAAATAAGAAGTTGCAGGAGAGAGAGGGGGCGGAGAGCCGGCAAGAGAAGCCAAGAAAACCAGAGCGGCTGCAGATTGATCTCCTTTTATATCCTTAGAGGTTGCCTTCATCTTTCTGTTGTGTAGGAAATCCAAAACCTAAAAGAATTAGGGCTCACGTGCTTAGGTGGAGTTTTCCTATTGGCTCTTGAACTTGATGACTTATTCCAACCATTCACATCATGCCAATTTTCCATCATAAGTCGGAATATGAAGCACAAAATCGTCCTTGGGCTTCTCAGTGTGATTTGGGCTTCAAAACATAAATTTCCGTTCAACCTCAGATTCACGCGCAGCCTGACCTTCTTATACTAAATCAGCCATAACGTCTTCTAGAAAAATGGTATTGACAAGCCGTAAAAAGATATGGAAACTAGACATCTGAAGCTTTCTATCAATATAAAGATCATCCTCTGGATCATTGTGAGCTGGTCTCAGTGATCTGTCGAAGTTGACTAATCTGCACAGGCAGATTTGCCAATTTTTCCTTTCAATCCCTCTTTTACTTCTTTTCTCCTTCTTTGCTCAAAATACCTATAAAATAAGTAAACAACGTAAATAACGAGAAAATACACTAACTAACAAAGAAAGTATAGAGGTTAACGTTATTAATATCGCATAATTAGGCTCCTATCAGGGTACCTCTCTGACCTACACAAAGGATGCTCCCTAACTGGCTATATTTTCACCATGGGAAATACCACGATATAAGTGTTTTGGAAGGTTTTGTTGATGCTGGGTACCTCTCTGACCCACACAAAGGTCGCTTCCAAACTAGCTATGTTTTCACCATGGGAAAGACCGCGATATCTTGGAGGTCTACAAAGCAGACCTTAGTCGCTACCTCTTC
>BDJD01003526.1:39480-78674 GCA_002564525.1 Rosa multiflora
ACAACACCAAGCATATATCGCCCAAATTCTTCTACAATCAGTAACAACAAAAGCTCCTCAAGATCAAAGTGAACCAAGTTCGATCTGAGGACAATGAGGCAGACTTGTTTACTAAGTCATTGCCCAAATCCACATTCGAGAAACATGTGGCAAGAATTGGCTTGCGGAAATTATCTGAACTCCCAGGATAGTAGTCATCAGGGGGAGGCGCAGACATCAAGGAGAGATGTCTACATATTCACCTCGAAACGTGAAGGGTGTGTTGTGCTCTTTTTCCCCTTCGACCGAGGTTATTTTTGTCCCACTGGGTTTTTCTTACTTGGCAAGGTTTTTAACGAGGCAACGAGAGAAGCACCGCATTTGGACAACACAAGGGGGAGAGATTAAGGATATCTCTATTTGTGTTTAGCCCAAACTCTAGGTTACTTGACCTAGTGGTAATAGGGTTACATTAGAAGGATTTCGATTCGTATTCAATGTAGATTTACTTCCCTTGCACGATTCAGATTCTATGCATTGTAATCCTCTATATAAAGAGGCGCCTATTATCAATGAGAATATACAACAAATTCCTCTCAAGTTCTGATTCCCTAAAACATCAAGCTCTTTAATTACAATTTTTGTTTCTTTGTATATGGTGGTTCTCTTTTTCTAGTCATCTATTGAAATATAGAAGGAAATTAAAATAATGTTACTTTTCTTGTCAAGAAATCAACTCGAAATTGTTTGCAGTCGTATGAACTACCTTAACAAAGTCCATATAGAGTCATCACGAATTGCTTTTATGAAATATTAGATAAAGATAGTGATTATCTTTTTGTAATTGCAAAACATGTTAATGTCATTGTGAAACTTTGGTATAGGAAATAATATGGTCTGATAGATTATGGGAGAAAATTAAGGCACGTTGAGATGCCTCGATCTAAAGTGAAAGGTAGGAAAAGATTTCTAAGAATGCTTCAGGAGGAAGCTAAGGGGGAGTCTCTCCCTATGGAGGATCCAATGGGGAATGATGCTTTGGTGGATACGAAGAGTGAGTTTGCTGAAAAGGATGACATGGTGGCTTTGGAAGATACTAGCGATCCTCCTGACTTAATTGATGTAGACGTAGTTTAAAAGTGATTAGCCAAAATGACTTTTAGCTACTTTTTGTTGTTGTTGAACAAACCCAAATAGGGCGACTATCATTCATCTAAAGCCAGAAAGAGCCATTACATATCCTATCTCTACCATCATGGGGTATATAAAGAGTTTGTGGTAGTAGCACAGTAATACATAGATTAGGTCCAATCATTTGACAGTTCCATGCTTATAAAAGAAGCCTATAGACTATTGACTACTACATAGTAAGTAAGCAGAGTAAACTAGATCCTCGATGACGCTCACTAAACAAAGAGGCATAGCTCCCTAAATAAATAGGGAAAGACTAAATTGAAAAATAGGGCCTATTTCAAAAAACCAAGCCTAAAATATTAGCCCAAAGCCCCAAGGGAAGATCCAACTCAGGCCCAACAAATGGCTTGACCCAAGCCCAAAGTCTATCATCAGCCTCACTGGTTGTCGGCCATCGCACCCCGTCACCTGACTTCTCCGCTGCAACCCAGCGCTTGACCTCGCCGCCTCAATCCAACGGCAGACCTCACCAACGATCCAACACCGACCTCGCCACCTTGATCCCACGTCAGATCACACCACCGCAACCCACGATGAAGCTCGATTGAGCCACGTCGCTTCGAACCCAGCCTCCCAAGATGTAGCCGATCCAGCACCTCGCCATCATGTCGTCAATCTTGGAGGTGCTCTGACGAAGCGCGACCAGTGTTGCACCGCCGCCCACTGCGGCTAAGACTTCATCCGGTGCTTATCGTTAGACCATCTAGCCAAACCACATCCCAAGAGATTTTTACAGGCATATAGTGTTCAAACACCCGTCTAGTATCAACCCATTAGCGACGAGGCAGACTGACGTCAGCCATGAGGGCCGCCAGACGAGGAGGAATTCTTAAAAACCTAGACCCAAGACCGGCTAAGTTTTTTAGAGCTCTAAAGGCAATTTTATTCAGGACTTGACTTTTAGCTTTACTTTGACTAAAATTTGACTACAAAATAGCTGTATTGTTAAATATGCTCTTATGAAAGATACAATATTTAAATTTATCACCATGTTGACATGATCGATCCTTTCATACTTGTTATATGAATATTATATTTATTAATATCATGTTGAAACATATATATTTTGTTTCATATACAATTCGATCTCTTCCATGATTTTTTTCCCCTCTCTATTCCAGGCTTTCTTCATAGAATCCTTAAGTGAGATATTGAAAGAAATTAAATTGATGTCCTATGTCAAACTCAAGTGCCACAGAAACATAGAGAAAATATAAGACTCTCAATATATATGGATGAGTTGCCACTAAATAATGAAGAGGCTATACAAACATTTAAGTTCTTCATTCCAGGTTACAGATTGTTCATGTTCACGTTAGACTTGAGTTTCCCCTAAATAATGGTAAGACAAAGCAAATTAGTCCACGGCATAATAACTGAATTTGTATTTGTTATTTTTTCCCCCCATAATGTTCATGCAAAAATTATACTTGTGTAACAAGGCAAAATAAATAAGTATGAGATCTGTGCATGTTTCTTCTAGGGCTCGGTAACATGCATATTGACAGTGCAACTGTTCCATATACTGCACGCCCTTGAAAATCATTAAATTAACAAACGAACCCTTGTTGTCTAAAGATGGTATGGTTGAGGGCAAGAGAGGTCTGGATTGCATCGATCGTTGTTGTTAGATGATACGGGTCAATGTGTACATTAAATTAGTTGAACATAAAATCAAAGTTGAAAACACCATTAGAAATTCAACCCAATATTTTTTTTTCCTTCTTACTATCAGATGTACGTGTTGTTTATTCTATCAATTATGTTGAATATCATTAGTCGATCGAATCTTATCATATAAGAAGATGATGGGTATGAAATGGTTGGTTTTGAATTCGGCTATTAGTTGGAATTTGCAAGTTGTGCTGATAGAGATGGGTGGTAGTGAATTACAAGCTGTAGCCATGTTAATAGATGATCGAGCTAGATAGCCAATTTGCCTGAATGAAGTAGGATTTGACCTATATTACCGATATACGTCTGTCCTTATCATGATCTGGACTAGATTTCCACAACACAAGTGCTGGCTATTCTTTTGTTCACACTTCACTTTTTGGAAGTCTGAATGTCTGATTTGTATGTATTTTGACTAGTTTGTTGCTTTTCTTTTGTTCAAATATGATCTCTTAGAATAATAATGTGTAATTTTATTCGATTGATAATGTGTACAATGTACACTGACTTCGACGAAAGCTCCAACAAGAACCAGCCAATTATGACCTAGCTCCATCCGAAGGCAGCTGACTTTAAAAGCCTGAATTGCCAAAGGATTTGAAACAATCAAGAAGCAATTGGATTTTCATATACACTGCTGCCTCCTGCAGTTCAGAGAACAACAACTGCTTCTTCTATGCATTTGGTAAGTCAATTACTCTTCATACTCTTTATGTAATATAGGCCATGTATACTTCTCAAATTTTGATGCGGAGTTAAGTCTTATACAGTAATTTTAAGATGTGTCTTAAAAGTCAGATCATATGTTAATCCAAGTACTTTGTTCAGTTCTTAAGTCCTTAAATTTATGAAGTCTAGTTTCTCTAGTATATTAACTACGGAATTAAATATAACATAATGATATCGTACCTTTATTGTAGTCCACGCTCATGAATGAGCCACTCTATGTTTGGTAACATAAATTCGATCGCTCAACACTTAATTCATGAAGAAGAATTGGTATAGGAGTGATCTATGGGCTCATCTCTCCCAAATATGAGTGTAGTGACAAAATTTTTAAAACTCTGCTCTATCTTTGTAAAAGCCGAGTACAACTTTGCTCGATATAAGTTTTAAATATGACTTTTTGATATTGGTGGGATAGAGACTAATCCAGCACCGGACAGGTATCGGACTCTATACATCGTTTTACCACTTAGCAGAGTCCTGTGTTTTTAATAAACAGTCGCTACCCCCTGGTATGTGCCGCAGAGTAGTATTTTGCTTGACACCAAGGACCCCTAGAAGCTCTTCAAAACAGCAAAACCGACATCTTAATATAGTAAACTAAGATATGGTAAATTAAGATGTTAGTTCAAGTTAAGTGGTAAAACTCCCTTCTTTGAGTCAATTTGGTCAATTATTCATGCATGTCATCAGATTCAGTCTCTTATTCACTAACGACGTCAAGAAAACAAAAAACAAGAAAAAAAAACTTGGAATCTCCACCGTCAATTTTCTGGTGACAACGCATCTTGAAGCAGCTAGAATCTGTCTTAATATCTCACGCTTCCTCGGCAGACACAGAAAAATGTGGGACCCACAATTTGTCATCTCTTAATTTATTTTGACGTCAATCAATTTACCCCACATGCCCGCACTAGAAAAATCAAAGCCTTCTTCTTGCTTTAGCTTTTCTCTCAAAGCTCAAAACTTTCTTGTCCCCTCAAAACTTTCATGCTCTCAGAATTGATGTTCTGGATTTGTGGTATGTGTTTTGATCTGGGAAAGAACATTTGTTTAGTCTTTTGCTTAATGCATTTTCCTGTTGAAGAAAATTGTTGCTGATGTGAAAGATTCATGTGTTTGATCCTGTTTCAGGGTTGTAGCTGATTTTCAAGTTTGCAGCTTTATAATCCCAAAAGCCAGAAGGGTTTTAGAGCTTGACACAGTCTAAAAGCCATGGGAGAAGATGATGTGTACACAAAAGATGGGAGGGTTGTACCCATTGCAGAAGATGAGGAAGTCACCAAAGATGGGACAGTGGATTACAAAGGAAACCCAGCTAACAAAAAAGTCACAGGAACCTGGAAAGCCTGCCCTTTTATCCTGGGTACTGTTTTATTAAGATTTCTAAAATAGGATTAGTGGATATAAATCAGTTGTGGGGTGTATGCATGTATGCTGATATTGGATTTTGGGTTTGATTTTTCAATAGGGACTGAATGCTGTGAAAGATTGGCATACTATGGGATGAGCTCAAATCTGATCACTTATTTCAAGGGACATCTGCACCAAAGCAGTGCTAAAGCAGCTAAGAGCAACTCAAATTGGAGTGGAACATGTTATCTCACTCCCTTACTTGGAGCATTTTTGGCTGATGCCTATTTGGGAAGATATAAGACTATTGCCTTTTTCTCAGTCATCTATGTCATTGTAAGTTTCCATTGCTCTCAATTTCATATTTACTAGTTTGGGTTGTATGCTTCTGACCTCAACTTGATGGAGTAAAATGATTGCTTGAAACACCCTATTGAGGGCATTCCATTATGGGAGTCTTCTAGTTTACCCTTTTAGCATCAGAATTATGTTCAGGTCTAGAATCATAGACATGACCTTAATGTTTCCAAATTTTGACCCTCATTATCGAAATGAGTAAAACATACCCAAATTCTTCACAGTTTAGAGTTTTTTAGTCCTGCACTAAATGGTGGTTATATTCTTATGACTCTTTAAAAAGGGTTAACTTTTAATGTCGCAAAAAATGGCTAATTCAGAAACTTTGAGTTTCTGTTGGAATTTTTTTCTTTCTCCCTCAGTAGACACTTATTGATTCTTTATTAATTTGCATAGGGGATGACACTTTTGACATTGTCAGCATCAATTCCAGGCATGAAGCCAACCTGTGTTTCAGAAGACAATTGCTATGCAAACAGTGGACAAACTGCAGCATGCTTCATAGCTCTTTACCTTATAGCATTGGGGACTGGTGGAATTAAGCCTTGTGTCTCATCCTATGGAGCAGACCAGTTTGATGATGATGATGAGGTTGAGAAGAAGCACAAAGGTTCTTTCTTCAACTGGTTCTATTTTTCCATCAATGTTGGTGCTTTGATTGCGAGTTCTGTGCTGGTGTGGGTTCAAATGAATGAAGGTTGGTCATGGGGTTTTGGCATACCAGCAGTTGCCATGGCAATTGCTGTAGTGAGTTTCTTTTCGGGTACTCGGTTATATAGGAATCAGCAGCCAGGAGGTAGCCCGCTGACCCGAATAATTCAGGTGCTGGTGGCATCTGTGAGAAAACACAAAGTCATAGTACCCGAAGACAAGTCCCTTTTGTATGAGATCGCCGATGCAGAGTCTGTCATCAAAGGAAGCCGCAAGCTGGATCACACAAATGAATTTAGGTTTGCTTCTAAACTGAAAAAAACTTAAGATTATTTACTTGAGTTAAAAGATAGGATTGCGGTTTTACTTTCATTGTGGTTGGTTCTGTACTGACCTGTATTTTTATTGTTCAGTTTCTTTGACAAAGCAGCTGTTGAGGAACCAACAGACCATATAAAGGACTCGATAGACCCATGGAGACTTGCTACAGTTACCCAAGTGGAGGAGCTAAAGTCAATTATAAGGTTACTTCCTGTTTGGGCCACTGGTATTATCTTTGCTGCAGTCTACAATCAGATGAGCAACTTCTTTGTGTTGCAAGGCACCCTTATGGATCTTCATGTTGGCAAGTCCTCCTTTGAAATTCCGGCAGCCTCCCTCTCAGTTTTTGACACCCTCAGTGTCATTATATGGGTCCCAATATATGACCAATTCATTGTCCCATTTGCAAGGAGATTCACAGGCCACAAGAATGGCCTAACTACACTGCAAAGAATGGGAATTGGTCTCTTCATTTCCATCTTCTCCATGGTATGTGCTGCGATTTTGGAACTTATCAGACTCCGAAGTGTTAAAGAGAACAACTACTATGATTGGAAAAACATGCCCATGTCAGTTTTCTGGCAGACTCCTCAGTATTTCCTCATAGGTGCTGCAGAAGTGTTCACTTTCATTGGACAGTTGGATTTCTTCTATGATCAAGCACCGGACGCAATGAGAAGCTTGTGTTCTGCTCTCTCACTCTCCACTGTTGCACTAGGAAACTACTTCAACTCTCTGCTGGTGACCATTGTTACCAATGTGACTACAAAGAACAACAAGCCAGGGTGGATACCAGACAATCTCAACTACGGTCACCTCGATTATTTCTTCTGGATGTTGGCAGTGCTGAGTGTTCTCAACCTTGGAGCTTTTCTGTTGATTGCCCAGTGGTACACATACAAAAAGACGGTGGGATCTATCCGTTGATGGCTAAGAAGGAAATGACTGGTCCTTATAGGCTTATAGCTTTTACTTGGTGGTTTGAAAATTAGAACACTTGTACATAGTCTGTTTAAGGAGCATTTAGCTTGTGCATGTCTGTTGGACATGCCCAAACAGACAAAAAACTAAGACGGAAAATTAATTTCCTCCTGGGCTCTTGATAGGTTCATAATTTCATACATTTTTATACCCTTAAATGTAGGATTCTAGGCTAAGAACTTGTCATTTTTGAGTCATTCACTTTGTGTCTGTGTTTTGTAGGTTAAATTGGAGAAAAGAAAGATTTGGAGCTTAAAGTCAAACACATGATTGAAATGGTGCTTGCTATCCTGAGCGTCCAGAATTGTCTCTGCTGTGCGTCAACTTTGAGGATTAAACTGTACCTTCTCACAAGGAATTAGCAGGAGGGCCATATATCAATGGAAATATACGGATGTTAGCTTTCTAAGGAATTTTACGGAAGTGGATTCACATTCTTCTGGAGGAAGTTATGATGATTTAAGTGAACCTAGTTCGGGAAGGCAGATTCTGACGGATTTTTTATATCTTTTCGGAATCTGACTTGTGAGGCCCAAGTCCGTTGATCCTAGCACTCGAATGGAACAAGACTGAACGTATCTGACATAATTGGAGTAATTTCTTGCGTTGACTATAATAACCTTGTGTTTCTTTGGAGAGAAGAAATCTATTCCAAGTTGGACTAGAAGACTTAAGAAGCCCAAGTCAAGTAGGAATTAAAGAGAGACATATTAGGCAGAAAGGGAGGATGTCTAGAGACAAGAGGAGGACTTGAGAGCAGATTGAGACGCAACAAGAGCAAGAGCAGTCACTTCCATCTTTATTCCTCCTTCACTATGTTTTTCTTAGTTATTTTTTATTGTTTCTTTTTGCTAAATTCCTAAGCTGGGGCTGAGATGAAGCCCTTAGTATGACTATTCTATTTGTTTAGTTGGTTTGCTATTGAATTTCTAGATTGCTATGTTAAACTCTTAATCACCGTTTCAATAGAACTTTTATTCAAAATCTTTGCTCGGGATCAATAAGACCTAGATTTTGCTTATGAGTTATTTGGTTGGAGAACATGATGCTTGATCAATGAGTAGATGTTTTCTAGGGTGCCAAAAGATAATTAATCTTGTGATTAAAGAGTTGTGAATTAAGGATACAAGTGCTTGATCATAGTCGATATTCTTGTTTGCATGATTTCCTAGTTCTCTTTTGCTTAATGGAGTTGAACATGTTTGCTTGAACTTATCATTAAGTGGAGTGAATTATAGTTTGGCTACGTGAGTTCTATACAAGATCAATAAGTTGGAATTCATAAGTTAGAAGAACTTTGGCATATGTCCGGGATTAATAAGGCTTATGTACGGGAATCATTAGCATAAAATCTAGGGAATTCAATGGTTGTCAGCTAGCAATATAGTAGAAGTACTAGGTGGTGGATTCAAAGTTTTAGCATTCAGCTCTCATATTTTGTTAACCTTCTAAAAAACCATTCTCTCAATTCTTTTGTTTCTATTCTTAGTTGTCTAGTTATAATTTCAATCATCACAATTTTCCCAAATGTTTGTTTATTTTTGTGTTCAATTGGTTATTTGAGTTAGAATCAATTCAAGTTTCAATCTTTGTTGGAACGACCTCGTGTTTGCACTAACTATACTACAATCGATTCGTGCGCTTGCGACTAATCATTTAAAACACAACAGCTCCAAAAGAGCAAGTATCAAGAAACTAATCCTTAAAACAATAAAACCTAAAGCATAGGCCCAATAAGAGGCCCAGCCCACTACTAAAACCCTAGCTACTGCCGTCCAAACAGCGCCGCCGCCGCCAGCCACGAACCTTCGCCGAAGAGACGCCGTAAACTGAACAACCAGAAAATCGGTAATGGTGAACTGATGCCATCCAACTCCCAATACACAAATCAAAATACAAACAACAACCAAAGAGATGAAATCCCTCACAACAACATCATTTCCTCCACCATCAAGATGAAGAAGAAGCCTTGGTTGCCGAATAGGATTTGAGATCCAACGCAAAGAACCAGAACAAGAACAGTAACAATGGAAAATGGGGGGTAAAATACCCATGCGTGAGCACCCATACTCACCTAGGTAAGTGACTTGCACTTTGTAATTGCAGCCATATAAAACCTCCTGGAGTTTGAGGATGGAGAGAAGAGATTTGTTGTGGAGTTGATTGATTTTTGACTTGGAAATGGGAGGGAACGTCTGACAGTGAGAAGAAAATAAGAGAAAAATAGAGGAACAAGGTTCTCCTGTGCTGGACATAGCCAGGTAATACACCACAGAGGGTACAAAATCACCACAAGGGTGAGAAAAAGCTAAAAACAGCTTGAGGAAGATGATGAACAATGGAGATGGAAGGAAAAAGTTGAAGCCTTTGCTATTGTGGCCTCCCCCAGCTCTTCAACTATCGATCTAGATCCAGATGGATCAAGATCTGGGTGAAGGGGGGGGGGGAGATTGAAATCTCAGATCGGGTTTCTCTCTCTAGGTTCTAGAGAGAGAAGCTCTCCACGACTTTTTCTCCCCTCTGTGCTAGTCATAAGCATCAGAGTTCATGAACTGTCCAAAAGCATTGCTTACGGATTTTGTTCTCAAAATATGGCCTCATCTATTAAGCGTTGTTCTCTCATTCTTTTTGTTATTATCTCCTATTGTTCTTCTAATGTGCTTATTTCTTTCTTGCTAGTTCAGCATTTACTATACTTTCACCGTATTGTAATCCATGATTTTACCACTAAAAACTATTTATGACGCCAAAGTCTTTTATCAGGTGGTCGGACCGTTATATTGGTCTAGATGATCAACCCGTAGACAATGGGACTTGTGTGTGTCAAAAGTTGAGTAGTTTCGTTGCGGTTTTGGACAAAAAAGAAAAAAAGAAAAAAAAGAAAGTTACTTACATTAAATTCTTACTGTCAATCCCGCCAACACTAATTGGAGTTAAATCTCAATTTATTCTTGGTGGCTAGGAGGGAGGAAGCGTTTTAACATAATCGCCGACACAAATTATTCTCTGGGCCTTGAAAGACTTTGAAAAACTGTGTGATATCGATGATGATAATAATAATAATAAAAAAGAAGACAAAGTGCAATGCGCTTGGTCAAAAAGATGGCCTAAAGAGATAATAAGTATATATGTGCCCATAAATTAGCTTCTATTAGAGCAAGTTCACCAATTGGGTCACCAAGTCACGTACTATTCACTATTTTTTATGTTTATTTTCACCCTCTGAGTCTTGGGCACAGTTTTCAAACTGACCTTGTGACCTCTGGGTCACTTTCGTGACCTGCAAATTGACCCGGTGACCCAGGTCAGTTTGGAAATTGTGTCCGTGAGCGAGAGGATGGAAATAAACACTAAAAAGTAATGAATGGTAACTGACCCGGTGACCCAACGGGTAAACTTGCTCTGAGAAAAACTGAAAACAGATAAGAAGAAACAGAAACATTTGTCCTTCTCTCTCTGATCGCAAATGACTTGGAAGCGATATCAACAGGCTTAAGCAGGTAATATATAATTGTTCTCAGCGAGCTATCAAAGACGAAATCCAAGCTTCTATGTTTTCCGATGGTATTTGAGTTTTGTTGAAGTGCACACCAATGTTTGATGAAATGTGTGACTCAAAATGTCTTGAGCTCTTTCTTCTTCCTTGACATTTCAGGTTACCAAGCGGCGAAATCGTTGAATGCCCAGAAGATCCTGAAGAAAATAGAATGCGGTAAAGAGGACTACCACTGGAAACAAATCGGCAAGGCTTTACTGTGCACGTACACGCTGGGTGGAGTAGCTTGGCTCTACAATGAGAAATCGCCCCTCGAATGGTGGATGCTGAAGCATCGTCCCAAGGAGGAGAGAGAGCTAGCTCACTTGTATGAGTGGCGAGAATTTCCATACCCGGGAGACGAAGAAGCAATGGAAGAGTTTGTGGCAAAGGGTGGTATGATTGTTGTAAGAAATTCTAAATCATAATCACTGGAGTCAAAACACAATTGTGAACAAATCACCTAAATCAAAATACAATCGTGAACAAATCACCGTAGTAAATAATGTAGACTATCTCAAAATGAATACATGAAATTAAATTTTTTGTGTAAAACATTCTAAGAAAGTGACAACGATCTTACCTGAACCACTGGAGTTGTAGATTTTATTTTTCTCCTAATTCCACATTTATTTTTATCTTTCAGTTGATGAGACTATTTCAGATTGAGAAACCAATATATATATATATATATTTTGAAAATAAATATCAGATAGTACCTTAAAACTGCATTCATTTGAATTTCATAATTCTAACAGATTATAAATCGGACCAAATATGATTTAATATGGTCTCTGTACTTATTTCAATGCTTGAACTCAAAAACCAATCATACATATATATACATTCAACTTTATACAACGTCTTGTTCACTAGGATATCTAACAATAAAGATGCGCTGAACTATCAAAAGGAGTTGTAGAATAAGAAATTTGAGTAGGAAGTGCAGAAGTTGTGGTTCAGGATAAGGAATGAGGTCATTTTGGAGCTTCAAGATAAGGGATGTTGAGTGAATGTAAGTAAGGAGGTGAATAATTGTATGAATTGTGCAGAAGTTTCAGTTGTTGCTGCTATTAGGTATTGTCTATGTAGTATTCTGAGTTGTTGATAATAATTATCGAAAGAGGAGTGAAATTCACACTCCCTATTTTACAACTCACAATCCTTTTGTTTTTTGGTTAAGACTCTTATAAAATGATAAACCTTAAGTCACTAAAAATAAATTTTAAGTTACTAGAGAAGGAAACATGGAGTGTGGATTGTAAAATAGGGAGTGTGAATTTCACTCCCCTTATCGAAATTGTGAGTTGTGGAACAAAGTAGCATGAAATGTTATCATGTTTTTGTAGTGTTTTTGATTTGATGAGTTGAAATATTCAGCACCCAAAACTTTGCCTTCAAGTTTTGGTTAAAAGGGGTTAAGAACTCAGAAAAGTTTGCCTTGGAATGTTTTTGATATAACGAATTTAGTAAAGGCACTATTACACAAATAGTTTCACACGACAGTTTAAAACCGTCGTCCCACATTGAAATTTTCCTTGGTCTATTAAGGCGTCGTCTGATGAAGACGGTTTTTCATCATTATTTACCGATCATAGGGTCGACAGTTTTCAGCTAACTCAGTGGTATGACGGGATCAGTAGATTTGTCAACAAGCTGTTGACAGCAATTTGCCATTATGTGACTTTTATTCACACAACGGGTTTCATAATCCCAGCCTTATCTCTTGGTTGTTCAGAAGTCGGTTCTTAGTTTGTTGTGTAAATTCTCTACACACGACTGTTCTTCTGACAGAGATGTGGTGTGATGACTACAAAATTCAGTGCATGTGTGCTTTCACACGACACATATAACTCTAATCGTTGTGCTGTAGTATTTGAGACAATGGTTTTCCCTAATTGTTGTTGTCTTTGGTTTTCCCTAGTTGCGACAATCTACATGGGTTGTGTTTAAAGCTGGTTTGTTTCCCCGCTGTTTTGGTTCTTTACAGCTTTTGGTTGAACAAGAAAAAATTGTCTCTTTGCGTAAAGAGACAATTATTAGGTCCGTTCTGAGGACTGAGGACTAAGGATTAAAATAGCGACATCTATCGGAACTTTGAAAAAACGAATATCAGGATTATTCTGGAAAATACATTTTTTTTAATGAGTCAATTCATTAGATTTACATATAAATATATATAAATATCAACTTCATCTATATCCAAAAAGAGACTCTAGGTAGTTGAAAGTCGCTCGCTGGTCTACAAAAGTACAATAATCAGACTAAAACATATGACCCATATAGTACGAATTGTAGTGATGAACATGATAGTTATAAATATCTTTGGAGCTACCGACTGTTTCCCCCGTAAGATCGATGAAGTGAGTGAGTTAGTTTTTCAAACATGACTCCATGAAGTTTGTTTTCTTTTGCTGAAATTGCTCCATCATGAATTCTCCTCACCCAGATTTGAGGGAATTTCTCCTCACCTGGATTTCACTTTTCACTCGGATTTTCCTCGAAGGGAATACTCCTCACACAAATTCGCTTTGAACAGATTTCTCCTCACACTTATTCGTCTTGCGGAGATCTCTTCTCACACATATTTACATTTAGGGAATTACTTCTCACCGAAAATCGCTTTGAGAGGATTTCTCCTCACCTAGATTTTCTTTGAAGGGATTACGCTTCACTCAAATCTACCTTCAGAGGTTTCACTTCTAGATATTTTTCTCAAACATGTTAATTTTCCTCTTTATTAGGTCATATCTTGACTAGAAACCGTTGTTAAAATTTTACATCTCCGCATAACCTCCATATTCCATAATGTATGTTTCTCTGTGAATAATTGAGTTTTTTTTTCTTTCTATTTTTTTTTGTTTTTTTTTTTTGCCATAAGATTTTACAAATATTTCTTCATTTTATTGGGATATATCTCATATATTGAAGATATTTGATGATATCGGAAAATTTTTGCATAAATTGTGGAAGATAAGATATTTTTCCCCTATGATATATCGGTCTCTTCAAATAGATAAATATTGGGGGGTTATATCAAAAATATCACAGATATTTCAATCCTTGCTGAGGACATGATGTGAGATACATATGCAAAAAAGAAGCGCATGGCTTTTAAGACCATCTCCAACGAAGTGGTCATTTGACATGTGGAAGCCCAACGATTACTTTTGACGGTCGAAACTGTTCTCCAACCAATATGCCTTTTCCACGTGGGTTTGACATAAGGCTCTCCTCTGTCAAATTTGACAGCTTCTTCTCTTTCTATCTTTTATTTTTTTATTGTTTCTCAGTGCATCTCTCTCTTTCCTTCTTGCGTCTTTCTTCCTTCATCTCACCCAGAACTTCAAAATTTCAAAGAAACAAGCACTTTTCCTCTCTTCAAATTTCTTCTCTCTTCTTGAATATCAGGAACATGGATAAAAAATTTTCAGATTCATCTTCAGATGCTGTAAATGAGGAATTATAGAATCTTGCCGATTCATCATCAGACGAAGAATTGATGAATTTACAGATTATTACCTTGAAAGATTTGAGCTTTTTCACCCAAAAAAAGAAAGAAAGGTTTGAGCTTTAGTGTGCAGTGGTTTTGTGCAGATGGGTTAATTAATTTCAGGGTGAAGGGTCAGTTCTGCTAGGCTCCTTGGGTTTCATCTCAGCTCAGCAAACCCCTCTTTAGTTTGTATCAATTTCTTTATATATGTTTATTCTAGATTATTATGTATTTATGATCAAGTTTATTCCTTCATTTGTTGTGAACAACTATTTGGTTCTTTATTGTTGATCAATCAAAACTGTGGTATCCATATATGCAATTGCCTTACGTGTATTTGTTAGATAGTATTTGTCATAGGGTGAATATCACAAATAGTCACTCAACTATGACTCATTCGACACTTTTCATGGTCACTCACCTTTCAAATATATCACTTTGGTCACTCAACTTAATTCTGTTATTCACTTTAGTCACTTTGTTAATTTTTTTTCATTTAAAAAAAATTATTTACCACAATATTAATGATATTTTTGTCCAACTAATTGAGAAAAATTGAGAAATCTGTATTAAAATGATTGAGAGAAATGATTAAAGCGAGATAAAATGCCCCTTGTGTGACTAAAGTGATTGATAAAGTAATAGTTGAGTGACCAAAATGATATATTTGAAAGTTGAATGACCAAAGTGTCGAATGAGTCATAGTTGAGTGACTATTTGTGGAATTCTTCCTTTGTCATAAGTTTAGTTCCATCATCCTAAGGGCCTTGCAGGTGAGAAATTCTTAAAGGCCTTACATATCATAAGTTCATAGCACAAAAACTGAGTTGCTTTTATTTCCAATAGCTTTTTGTGAGAAATTGAGTTGTTTATAGGGGACTAGGGGTCAATTCAATGAAGCATATGTAATCTGATATTTATTTTCTTTGGTTTATGAAATGTGTTGTGCAGACTGTGATAAATGTAGATGAGTTAAATGCCTAAAAGTTATTTGATCAAATGTCTCACTCAGCTCTTTTGTGGTTCTGTTGTGCAGACTGTGATAAATGCAAATGAGTTAAACGTGGAGGAGGTTTATGGTAGCCAATAGTTTCTAGGTAGGTAGACATTCTCTCTTTCTCTCTCTCTGATTGTTGTTGTTTTGGGATAGTTGCAGAATGACAATTAGTCGACTTTCTTTATGTATTCACATTTTTATATTATATGTTTGCTGAAGGATATCGACATTGAGTGTGCCTCTTCAGACTAGGGTTTAGTTCTAGAGTTGTAATAGGAGAGAAGGTTCTAGATTTCCTAATTATATTCGGATTCTATTTCCTTGTATGACAAGATTATGTACTTTGTAAATCCCTATATAAAGGGCTCCTATTATCAATAATACAACACACAATTCTCCCATCTATTCTCTCTGCAATTCCATTTTTACTGCCACATGTTATCAGCACGAGCCCTAACCCTAGCCAAAAAGAAAAAAAAACCCTAAAACCAAAACCCGAAAACTCCCTCACCAAAAACTGCCGCAAACCTTAGCCATGCTAGCTTACCGCGCTGTCCCTGCAGCCTCCTGCTGCAAGCTCCCGCATTCCAGCTAGCAAAGCCACCTACCGGCAGCACCCGCAAATTGCTTCCTGCATCACCATTGAGCCATTAGCCACGACCAGGATTGTAAACAAGTGACAATCCGAGATTAGGATCGAACAGCCACTACAATCCTAGCTTAGGATTGAAGTAGCCTCTGCAATCCGGACCCAGGATCGATAGCACGTCTGTAATCCTTTCACAGTTTCAAGCACTGCAGCCCACTGCCGCAAGCCTCACTGCTGCCTCGCGCTGAACCCGCTGCTGTCCTGCCCTGCCCTGAGCCTGCTGCTGCTGCTGCTGCTGCCCTAACACGCCTGCTCCGACACGCACGTGTTCTTAAGCCCCGAATCATCAAGTAGATTTTTGTGATTAAAGTTCCTGCTTTCTTGTTTTTTTTTTTAAAAAATTCCTTTATTTTCTGCAGGATTTGTATAATACGAACATGAGTTTGATTATTTAATAAGCGGAATTATGGGGATTCATGTTAAATGAACTAAGAGCGTTCGTAATCAATGAACTAAGAGTGTTCATAATATTCGGACTAAGAGCATCCGCAAGCATCTATTTTTGACCATATTAAACATCATTGTTTCGGTCTAATCCAAATTTCTTGGTAGTATTAAGGCTTAGAAATCTTAATATTAGTGTTCGTGGAAGCATTGACTCCGAAACTAATCCGTTCTTGTTTCTTCTTTTTGGATATAAAACTTGAACGAGCTTGATTTTACTCCATTGGATTCTACGGGCACGGGATATTTATTGCCTACAATCCAAGAGCCCTGTCCTAAAGGAACCGCTCAAGACTCACAAACTGAGATAGATAATTCCAGGGTACTTACCTTGATGAAGCGCCACATGGAGATGACACTCCAATTTGAGTACATGAATGACGATAGTGCTAGAAACCTTTGGGTAGCGCTTCGTGAATGCTTTAACAACATTCACAATTTTCCGAACTTAGAAGCATGATGGAATTATCTCTGCTTCTCTAACTTTGACAAAGTTATATATGGAATATTGTTCGGAAGCTCTCCGCATTAGACATTGATGCATGCCTGTGAAAAACTATCACAGAAGAACAATTGATTGAGAAAACCCTTAATACCTTCCCTGTTTATGCTATGAGGTCCTCTGATTTATTCAGGACTCATGTAATCGCAAGACGGATCACAAATTTCCATCAGCTAATTGGAGCTATGGCATGCGTTGAAAGGCACAACCACAAACTTTATGAATGGAAAATATGGTAGGCCTCAAGATGGCTACCATGAGCACCGTTCAATGGCTAGAAGAAGTCGCCATGGATGATATGATCAACATGCTCATGAAGGTCATCACCAAAGTTGGCAAATACATGACCAAAGGAGTCATGATGTTGAGGGTTGGGGGTTGGACACCATGGCGCCACTTTTGGCCATGGTAACACTATTCCAATGCCAATGGTCCTAGGGACCATTTATGTTGCGTCAATACGCCTCAATTAAAAGAGCATCCTCTACATTATGTTTTATGGAGTACTTGATCAATGGTGATCAAGACATCGAATTCAAAAAGACTTTAAATCTGGCGATGAAGACAAAATGCCGTAGATTTTTATTTCTAATAGTCTTTTATTTTTCCAAGAATTATGTAATGGCAATTATGCCTTAATCAATAAATGACAATTTTGTATTAACTCTTTCTCAAGTGGCGCATCCAATGAAGTATGATGTCTAGGAAAGTGATTGAGATTAGTGGTACTTAAGAGAGCCTCACTCCACCGACATCTCTCTCTACTTCCCTAGTCATATTTGATTTGAGTTACCAAACAGATTGAGTGACTACGATTTGTCTAAGTTTGATTTTTATTTTGGATTAGACTTTGGTTAAGAAACTTTGAAGTAATCATTGACTATTAATAAAGTGTCGATTCTTTTACTTAATGTCTTGGACATACCTTAATTCGAACTTTATTTGAAAGATATAAAAGCCAATGGTTTTCATGTAGAAACAAATTGTGAGAATAGACAAAAGTTTCTTTGTATCACCTCTAATGACTACGGACATAAACAAGTATTAGAGAAACTTATGTGTCGCTCTAGTGGGTTGTATTCAACCACTATTCGAGTCATTGAATCCAACCATATCATGAGAGATGACTTATGGGATTCTGATACATATAGGCTTTGACCGTTTTGGACACCCAGGTCATGATATGATGAGCCGTGATACTAAAAACTTCACACGGACATCTCTTCTTTAGAACGAAGAGAAGTGAGAATCAAAAGTCGATTCAATGAGAGCATTGCACCGTCGCCGCGCCTTGGGGCGCCGCTGCCATGCACAACCGATGGTGGTATGATGACGCCACAAAGGTAGCATAATGGAGTCATAGGCCATGGGTTCCGCTAGAGAGTGTAGGAGACCCATAGGTTCAATGGATTCTCGCTCTAGGAAGAGAGCAAGTTTGGCACAACTTGATCCATTGATCATTGATACTCAAAATCCGTCTAATGAGAATATTCTGGATTGTGGTTATGTCCAAGAGACATTGTTGGGGGACGCCTCAATGTTAGAACCAATTCCTGAGAATATAGAGATCTCTACGAATTACACTAGTGTACATGAAGACGTGGAATTATTGGGACCAATGACATCGAACCTTACTCCGTTGAAGAATGTCAACGTAGAGAAAATTGGTCTAAATGGAAAGATGCGATCCAAGTTGAATTGGATTCACTAACGAAGAGGAAGGATTTCGGGCCTGCGATGCCAACACCTCCTAACATAAAACATGTTGACATTAACAGGTCTTCGTTAGATAGCATGATAAAAAAAAGAGATAATAATCTTGCCTTATGGCGCAAGGCTTCTCACAAAATGCCCTGGAATCGACTACGAGAAGACATGTTTTCTCCTCATGGATGTCATTGCACTCCACTACTTTGTCAGTTTGGTAGTTTTCGAATAACTGAACATGCAGCTTACGAATGTAGTCACTACATATCTCTATGGGGATCTAGATACGGAATATAATGAAGGATCTTGTGAACTTCATTTACCCAAGTCAAGTGGCTCTAGACCATGGAGTAGGTTTGCAACGAGGTTGAAACGCTCACTAAAGTGACTGCTTGATTGGGAAGGGTTATGATGAACTATGCCCCTGCGTTTTCATGACAAGTTCTGGATTTGTAATTGTCACGGTTTATGTTGATAAACATAATTGGAACCCTTGAGAGTTAAGAGAAACCGCTGAACACCTGAAATCCGAGTTTGAGATGAAGGACCTTGGGAGAACACGGTTTTGTCTAGATTTAGAACTTGTATACCTTGTCAATAAATGCTTTGCATTTTGATAAAGTCAAAGATGCACTCCTATGGTTGTTCGTAGTCTTGACCCTAAGAGGGATACGTTTCGTCCCAGGGATGATGACGAAGACGTGTTAATTGGCAGAAGTGTCTTACCTAAGTGCAATAGGCACATTATTGTACTTAACACAATACAAGAGCGGACACCTCAATTGTTACGAACTGGTTGGCTAGATATAGCCCTGCGCTAACGCAATATCATTGGACTGGTATAAAGATAATATTTTATTACTTAAAATGTACGATAGATATGGGCTTGTTTTATCCCGACAGAGAGAAAAGAATGACGGAAGAATGAGAACGGATCTCATTAGCCCAAGAGGCGCTGTCCAAGACGCCATGACAGGCAAAGCTGCCACAGCCAAGGGTGGCCGGCGTCATCCTCCTCCTTACACCAAAACGATGGTGATGTTTGCTGATGCAGGGTATCTCTCTGACCCTCACAAAGGTCACTCCCAAATGGGTTATGTCTTTACCATGGGAAGCACCGCAATATCTTGGAGGTCTACAATGTTGCTACTTCCTCGAATCATGCAGAGTCTATTGCTCTACATGAAGCTGTGCACGAATGCATATGGCTAGGGTTTGCAATTAGACATATTCGAGGAACTTGTGGTTTGAAGTGTACCATAGATGAACCTACATGCATTTATGAGGATAATGCAGCTTGTATTGAGCAAATGAAGTTAGGTTTCATCAAGGGCGACAACACCAAACATATATCGCCTAAGTTCTTTTACAATCAGCAACAACGATCACTTCTAAAGATTGAAGTGAATCAAATCCAATCAGAGGATAATGTAGCGGACTTATTCACTAAGTCGTTACCTAAATCCACCATTGAGAAATATGTGAAGAGCCTCGGATTGAGAAAATTATCCGAACTCCCATGATTGTAGCAATCAGGGGGAGATGTCGACATCAGGGGAAGGAATGATGTCTACATGATCGATCTCGAAGAGTGAAAGACGTGCTGTGCTCTTTTTGTCTTCGACCAGGGTTATTTTTGTCCCACATGGTTTTTGTAACCTGGCAAGGTTTTTAACGAGGCAACGATCAAAGAGTCATCACCAAGTTTGAGCAGCACAAGGGGAGTGTTGAAGGATATCGACATTGAGTGTGCCTCTTCAAACCAGGGTTTAGTTCTAGAGTTGTAATAGGAGCGAAGGTTCTAGATTTCCTAATTATATTCGGATTCTGTTTCCTTGTATGACAAGATTATGTACTTTGTAAATCCCTATATAAAGGGCTTCTATTATCAATAATAGAACACACAATTCTCCCATCTATTCTCTCTGCAATTCCATTTTTACTACAACAATGTTACGATTTTTTCTCTTGTTGGCTGAACTTTAAGCATGTTAACATAGAATAGTCTTCATATGAGTGTGGGGGTGGCTATTGGGCTTCCCACACAGATATCAGTAACTATTAGGTATCATACTCACTTATTCTAATCAGTGTGTATGGTCAATTTTGTTAGTAGTGGTTCATGCAAAACATAGAATAGTCTTTATATGAAGTAAATTACTTGTACTAAACAAATTAGCACTGTCAAAAGAATAAGCTATATAGGTTGAATTTCTACATGTAACAAAGCATGCATGCCACATGATGAATCTTCTTTCTTATTAATTGTTCCAATTTTCAGCAACCGTGCTGTTGCGTTTCTGCAATTGATAACTCTTTCCATTGTTTCTAGTGGCATTATGGGCAAGATCGCTTGATTTTTGGTCCACTGCTGATATTCCTTGTGTTCGTCACATGTTGTGTAGGCTTTGACTGCTTTCCAGACAGCTTTGCAATATAACCCAAAAAGTGGACATTCTCTGCAATGGGGGTCAACAAATGCCTTATAGTTTTTTTTAGTTTATATCAGTTTGTTTGGTTTCCAGTGAAGTACTATATGTTAGTTATGTTTTCATCTGTTTAGGTTTCCTGCTATGTATTCCCATATCTCAAATTCTCATAATCTCAATTGCATCTCTTTACCGAAAGCATTCATTGTATGATCTTTGATTTATAAGATAAAAACAGAAGAAGGGAAAACAACACAAATAGAATTATATATATTAAAATAATATTCAAATTTGACATCTCCATTGAAGATAAAATTAGTCAAAATGTTAACATGTCAATTTTATCAAGTCATATGTCTAATTCAAATTTGACCAAAGTCAAAAGACAAATCCATTGGAGATCCTCTAAACGAGTTGCATAAAACTGCTAGCAAATTAAAGCACTTTATAAAAAAGCATTCCATACAAGCTTTTCTTCTCCTTTCTGAAACTTGTCTTGTGTGAGGAATATAGCAAATGAGCTGGTAAAAGGGCTTTTATAGAAAGCATTTCATACAAGCCTTCTCCCTTTGGGGACTAAGCAAATGAACCCTTCATCTCAAGAAACCCAAAGAAGAACCCTAAATTGCATTTTACGAGTTACAACAAATACATGGAGTACTTTGTGAGCTTGTATGTTAATCCAAGTACTTTATAATGTTCTCAAGTCTCTCAACTTATGAAGTCTCGTTGTATATTAATCAGGGGGTCAATTTTTATTAACATAATAAAATTGAGCCTTTATTATAGTCCACAATCCACACTACTAAATTAGCCTCTCTATATTTGGTACTTTGGTAGCATATATTCGACTGCTCAGCACTTGATTCATGGAGAATTTGTATGGGAGTGATCTATGCGCTCACCTCTATGGGAATGACTAAATTTTCTAAACCCTGTTCTATCTTTGTAAAACCTGAGCAGAATTTTGCTCGATATAAATTTTAAATATGACCTTTTGGTATTAGTAGGATAGAGACTTTTAAAGTAGTATTTTGCTTGAATTTTAGCTAAAATTTACCAAGAACGAAGGACCCCTAGATACTCTTCAAAACAGCATAACCGACGTCTTAAAAAAGTAAATTAAGATGTTTGTTCAAGTGAAGTGGTATAACTCCCTTCTTTGAGTTAATTTGGTCAATTATTCATGTATATCATCCGATTCAGTCTCATATTCACTAACGATGACAAGAAAAACTGTAAAATGTTTCAGTAAATTGGGATTGCAGAGAGATTGATGGGAGAATTGTGTGTTCTATTATTGATAATAAGAGTCCTTTATACAGGGATTTACAGAGTACATACAAGGTAATAGAATCTGAATACAATTAGGAAATCTAGAACCTTCTATTATAACTCTAGAACTAAACCCTAGTTTGAAGAGGCACACATGATGTCGATTTCCTTCAACAGTCCCCTTTGTGCTGCTCAAACTTGGTGATGACGCTTCCTCACTAAAACCTGTACCAGGTAACAAAAACCAAGTGGGACAAAAATAACCCTGGTCAAAGGACAAAAAGAGCACAACACGTCCTTCACTCTTCTAGATCGAACATGTAGACATCATCATCCTCTTGATGTCAACATCTCCCCATGATTGCTACAATCATGGGAGTTCGGATAACTTTCTCAATCAGATACTCTTCACATGTTTCTCGAAGGTGGATTTTGGTAACGACTTAGTAAATAAATCCGCTACATTATCCTCTGATCGGATTTAATTTACTTCAATCTTTAGAAGTAATTGTTGTTGCTGATTGTAAAAGAACTTAGGCGATATATGCTTGGTGTTGTCACCCTTGATGAAACCTAATTTCATTTGCTCAATACATGCTACATTATCTTCATCAATGCATGTAGGTTCATCTGTGGTAGACTTCAAACCACAAGTTCCTCGAATGTGTCTAACTACAGACCTTAGCCATATGCATTCTCGCATGGCTTCATGTAGAGCGATAATCTCTGCATGATTTGAGGAAGTAGCAACAAGGGTCTGCTTTGTAGACCTCTAAGATATTGCAGTGCTTCCCATGGTAAAGACATAACCCGTTTGGGAGCGACCTTTGTGAGGGTCAGAGAGATACCCTTCATCAGTAAAACCCATCAAGACATCATTGTCATTTTGATGGAGGGGAGGAGGATAACGTCGGCCACCATGGACGGCGGCACCTACGTCTACATCACGGAAGGTGGCGTTTTGCCTTTTAGAGTCCGATCCCACACTTCCGTCATTCGTTTTCTCTCTGTAGGGATAAAACAAGCCCATATCAATCGTACCTTTTAAGTAACGAAAGATTGTCTTTATACCAGTTTAATGGCGTTGCGTTGGCGCGAGGCTATATCTAGCTAACAAGTTCGTAACCATTGAGGTGTCCGGTCTTGTATTGTGATAAGTACAATAATGCGCCTATTGTACTCAGGTAAACACTTTTGCTATTAACACGTCTTCGTCATCATCCCTGGGATGAAACGGATCCCACATAGGGTCAAGACTACGGACTACCATGGGAGTGCATCTTTGACTTTATCAAAATCTAGACAAAACTATGTTCTCCCAAGGTCATTCCTCTCAAACTCAGATTTCAGGTGTTCAGCGGTTTCCCTTAACTCTCAAGGGTTCCAATCATGTTTATCAACATAAACCGTGACAATTGCAAATCCGGAACTTGTCATGAAAACGCGTGGGCATAGTTCATCATATCCCTTCCCAATCAAGTAGTCACTTTAGTGAGCGTTTCAACCTCATTGGAAATGCGCTCTGTGGTCTATGGCCACTTGACTTGGGTAAATGAAGTTCATAAGAACCTTTATTATATTCCGTATCTAGATCCCTATAAAGATACATAGTGACCACATTCGTAAGCTGCATGTTTAATTATTCGGAAACTATCAAACTGACAAGGTAGTGGACTGCAATGACATCCATTATGAGAGAATATGTCTTCTCATAGTCGATTCCAGGGCGTTTTGTGAGAAACATTGCATCATAAAGCGAGATTATCATCTCTTTTTCTCATCACGCTATCTAATGGAGACCTATTAATTAATGTCAACAGGTTTAAGGTTAGGAGGTGTTGGTATCTCAGGCCTGAAATCCTTCATCTTCGTTAGTGAATCCAATCAACAGAGCAAGGTTCGATGACATTGGTCTCAATACTCTCACGTCTTCATGTACACTAGTGTAATTTGTAGAGATCTCTCAAGAGTTGGTTCTAACGTTGAGGCGTCCCCCAACGATGTCTTTTAGACATAATCACAATCCAGAATATTCTCATGAGACGGATTATGAGTATCAATGATCAATGGATCAAGTTGTGCCAAACTCTCTCTCTTCCTAGGGCAAGAATCCATCGAACCTATGGGTCTCCTACGCTCTCTAGCAGAACCCATGGCCAATGACGCCATTATGCCACATTGTGGCATCACTATATATACCACCATCCATGGTGGTGGTGCCGTGCCCATCTCTTCTGGGTGGCGCCATGTCCTCTTGAGGGGATGGACATCTATCTTTGTAGGCATGTTTTCAGCAAGTATATGTGATCTCGTCACTTTTAGGGGATCAAGATGAGACATAGTGGGGACAGACCACGATAATTCTTGTCGTTCCTGTTGAACATTGACATTCTAATCTCCCCCTAACTACGGGAAGATTGTCTCATCAAAGTGATAATCCGCAAATCTAGTGGTAAAGAGATCGCCTGTCAAGGGTTTTACATAGCGGACTGATAGTTGGAGATTTATATCCAACATAAACACACACACACACACATATATATATATATATATATATGCATTCGTTATAATGACCCATTTTGATGCGCTGTGGTGGCGCAATTGACTCATAAACCGCACACTCAGATATGCAGAAGTACGAGATATTTAGACTCGCACCCAGTCACTAGCTGTAACACAAATAAAGGTTGAGTGGCTATGAGTCGTAGACGAATTAGTATAGCTGCATGCGATATTGCATAACCCCAAGCAGAAATATTGGTGCGCATTACCAATGTCTGGGCTACCATCGTAGTCGTTTAATGGTGGCTTTTCGTGAGACCATTGGAGTGTGTTCATGAGAATATGATACTTTGATATCAATCTCCAATGATATGCAATAGTCATCGAAAATCTTCGATGAAAACTCTCCAACATTATCAAGTCGAATTGATTGAATGGGATGATTCGGGTAGTGAACCCATAACCATATGATATGTGCTAGGAGTGTAGTATAAGCAGCAATATATTATCAAGTCGAATTGATTGAATGGGATGATTCGGGTAGTGAACCCATAACCATATGATATGTGCTAGGAGTGTAGTATAAGCAGCAATACGAGTGGACAATGACACAACACATGACCAGCATGTTTGCATATCAACTAACACCATAAAATGTCTATATGGTCCGTAAGTTGGTTGAATCAATCCACAAAATTCCCTTTAGAATCTTTGTAAGATGGTATGCTTTCTTTTTGTGTCATTTGCATAGGATGATCTTGATCCTAATTTTGCTAAAGAGCAGGCTTTGCAGAATGAAGGTTGGGCTTTAGAAGCAACCACTAATGATTTCGGTTGAGTCATGAAGTCACAATTGACTTTAGAAGTAACAAGAGGAGTTGAATTAGGGTGTATGGAGTCAATGCCATGTATTGGTCACAGGGGGTAGGCGGTGTCTGCCATGTGTGGCCAGTCTTGCACAATCATGGCTCCATGAGGCGCATGTGCAGCTTCTCGAACCAATTTTTGGTTCTTACTTCTTTTCATTCTGAAAAATGAATGTCTGTGTGAAGTCTTTATACGGATCATCATGTCACGACCTGAGTATCCCAAACGGTCATGCCAAAGCCTATATGTATCAGAATCCCATACATCATCTCTCATGACATGGTTTGATTCAATGATTCGAATAGTGGTTGCATTCAACCCACTAGAAAGACACATAAGTTTCTCTAAGACTCGCATACGTCAGTAGTCATTAGAGGTGATGCAAAAGAACTCTTGTCCATTCTCACAATGTGTTTCCACATGAAAACCATTGGCTCTTATATCTTTGAAATAATAAAGTTAGAATTAAGGTATATCCAAGACATTAAAGAATCGACACTTTATTAATAGCCAATGATTACATCAAAGTTTCTGGACCAAAATCTAATCCAAAAATAAAAATCTGAATTAGACAAATCGTAGTCACTCAATCCTTTTGGTAACTCCAATTAAACATGACCAGGAAAGTACGAAGAGATCTCGGTGGAGCAAAACTCGCTTAAGTATCACTAATCTCAACTAGTTTCATAGACATCATACTTAATTGTGTAAGTCTAGTGAGAAAGAGCTAGGACAATTGTCATTTATTGATTTGAGGTATAATTGCCATTACATAATTCTTGGAAAATAAAGTCTATACTAATAAAAATTTGCGGCATTTTATCTTCATAGCCAGATTTAAAGTCTTCCATAACTCGATGTCTTGATCACCATTGATCAGGTACTCCATAAAACATAATGTAGAGGATGCTATCTTGATTGAGGCGTATTGACGCAATGTACATGGTCCCTAGGATCATTGGTGTTGGAATAGTGTTACCATGGTGTCCAACCCCCAATTCTCAACGTCATGACCTCTTTGGTCATGTATTCACCAACTTTGGCGATTACCTTCATGAGCATGTTGATCATATGGATCATATCGTCCATGGCGACTTCTTCTAGCCATTGAACGGTGCTCATGGTAGCCATCTTGAGGCTACCATATTTTCTATTCACAAATTCATGGTTGTGCCTTTCAACACATGCCATAGCTGATGGAAATTTGTGACCCATCCTTCGTTGATTAAGATTCGATAGAATTCAGAGAAACTTAATTCAGTGACGGGGAAGGTATTTAGGGGTTTCTCAATCAATTGTTCTTTTGTGATAGTTTTTCACAAGCATGCATCAATGATCTGATGCGGAGAGCTTCCGAACAATATTCCATAACTCTTGTCAAAGTTAGAGAATCAGAGATAATTCCATCATGCTTCTAAGTTCGAAAAATTATGAATGCTGTTAAAACGTTCACGAAGCGCTACCGAAAGGTTTCTAGCGCTATCCTCATTCATGTACTCAAACTAGAATGCCATCTCCATATGACGTTTCATCAGGGTAAGTGCCCTAGAATTATCTATCTCGGTTTGAGAGTCTTGAGCAGTTCCTTTAGAACATGGCTCTTGGATTGTAGGCAATAAATCAAGGGCAATTAGGTGGAGCTCAACATTATGAGCCCACATGAGAAATCCCGTGTCCGTAGAATCCAATGGAGTAAAATCAAGCTCATTCAAGTTTGATATCCTAAAAAAGGAGAAACAAGAACGGATTAGTTTCGGAGTCAATGCTTTCACGAAAACTAATATTAAGATTTTCGAGCCTTAATGCTACCAAGAAATCGATTTCCAAGAAATTTGAATTAGAACTAAACAATGATGTTGATATGATCAAATTTTCATGCTCATGGACGCTCTTAGTCCGTAACTTATGAACACTCTTAGTTCATTGATTACGAACGCTCTTAGTTCGATTAGCATGAATCCCCACAATTTCACTTATTAAATAATCGAACCCATGTTCATATATGAAAAATCCTGCAGCAAATAAAGAAATTTAAAAGACAAAAAGCAGGAACTTTAATCATAAGGACTTACTTGTTGAAATTCGGAGCAGATTCGCTTCTGAACAGCTTCCACTTGGATTGGTGTACAGGTCTCAAAACAACTCCAATAGGGCTGAAATTTGGATGTCAGATAGAAGAGACATAGATGAACAACTTTGATGAAGAAATGATTTTGATCAGAGGTCCCGAACAGGACCTTTCGGGGGGTGCAAACAGGATAATCTGCACAGGAACGAGGGTGCTGCAGGGGCAGTAAGCGGCACATGGGTGCGCAAGGGCTGCAGGGGCAGCGTATGGCATGGCTAGCAAGGCTAGGAGCTTGACGCAGTTTTGGTGAGAAGAGTTTTCAAGTTTTTTGTTTTAGGGTTTTGGTTTTTGGTTTTTGGGGCTAGGGTTAGGGCTTATGCTGATAACGTGTTTAAGTAAATTGGGATTGCAGAGAGATTGATGAGAGAATTATGTGTTCTATTATTGATAATAAGAGTTCTTTATATAGGGATTTACATAGTACATACAAGGTAATAGTTTCTGAATACAATTAGGAAATCTAGAACCTTCTCCTATTATAACTCTAGAACTAAACCTTAATTTGAAGAGACACACATGATGTCGACTTCCTTCAACATAAAACAAAAAAAATTGGAATCTCTACCGTCAATTTTCAGTCTTGATATTTCCTGCTTCCTCGGCCAGCCAGATACACAGAAAAATGTGGACGACATTTCCTCATCAACTCTATTTGAAGTCAATCAATTGGCCCCCACATGCCCACACTGCTGACTTTTCTCCAAAGCTCAAAACTTTCTAGTCCCCTCAAAACTGAACTCTCAGAATTGATGTTCTGGATTTGTGGTATGTGTTTTGATCTGGGAAAGAACATTTGTTGGTATCAATTCTGGATTTGTGGTATGTGTTTTGATCTGGGAAAGAACATTTGTTGGTTTTTTTTTTTTGCTTAATGCATTTTCCTGTTGAAGAAAATTGTTGCTGATGTGAAAGATTTCAATGTTTGATTCAGTTTCAGGGTTGTAGCTGATTTTCAAGTTTGGACAGTCTAAAAGCCATGGCAGAAGATGATGATGTATACACCAAAGATGGGACAATGGATTACAAAGGAAACCCAGCTAATAAAAAAGTCATAGGAACCTGGAAAGCCTGCCCTTTTATCCTGGGTACTGTTTTATTAAGATTTCTAAAATAGGATTAGTGGATATAAATCAGATGTGAGGTGTATGTATGCTGATATTTGTTTTTGGGTTTGATTTTTCAATAGGGACTGAATACTGTGAAAGATTGGCATACTATGGGATGAGCTCAAATCTGATCATTTATTTCAAGGGACATCTGCACCAAAGCAGTGCTAAAGCAGCTAAGAGCAACTCAAATTGGAGTGGAACATGTTATCTCACTCCCTTACTTGGAGCATTTTTGGCTGATGCCTATTTTGGAAGATACAAGACAATTGCCTTTTTCTCAATCATCTATGTCATTGTAAGTTTCCCTTGCCTTCAATTTCATATTTACTAGTTTGGGTTGTATGCTTCTGACCTCAACTTGATGGAGTAAAATGATTGCTTGAACACCCTATTGAGGGCATTCCATTATGGGAGTCTTTTAGTTTACCCTTTTAGCATCAGAATTATATTCAGGTCTAAAATTATAGACATGACCTTGATGTTTCCAAATTTTGACCTTCATTATCAAACTGAGTAAAACATACCCAAATTCTTCCAGTTTAGAGTTTTTTAGTCCTGCACTAAATGGTGGTTATATTCTTAGGACTCTTTAAAAAGGGTTAACTTTTAATGTCGCAAAAAATGGCTAATTCAGAAACTTTGAGTTTCTGTTGGAATTTTTTTCTTTCTCCCTCAGTAGACACTTATTGATTCTTTATTAATTTGCATAGGGGATGACACTTTTGACATTGTCAGCATCAATTCCAGGCATGAAGCCAACCTGTGTTTCAGAAGACAATTGCTATGCAAACAGTGGACAAACTGCAGCATGCTTCATAGCTCTTTACCTTATAGCATTGGGGACTGGTGGAATTAAGCCTTGTGTCTCATCCTATGGAGCAGACCAGTTTGATGATGATGATGAGGTTGAGAAGAAGCACAAAGGTTCTTTCTTCAACTGGTTCTATTTTTCCATCAATGTTGGTGCTTTGATTGCGGGTTCTGTGCTGGTGTGGGTTCAAATCAATTTAGGTTGGTCATGGGGTTTTGGCATACCAGCAGTTTCCATGGCAATTGCTGTAGTGAGTTTCTTTTCGGGTACTCGGCTATATAGGAATCAGCAGCCAGGAGGTAGCCCGCTGACCCGAATAGTTCAGGTGCTGGTGGCATATGTGAGAAAATACAAAGTCATAGTACCTGAAGACAAGTCCCTTTTGTATGAGATCGCAGATGCAGAGTCTGTCATCAAAGGAAGCCGCAAGCTGGATCACACAAATGAATTTAGGTTTGCTTCTAAACTGAAAAAAACTCAAGATTATTTACTCGAGTTATAAGATAGGATCGCGGTTTTACTTTCATTGTGGTTGGTTCTGTACTGACCTGTATTTTTATTGTTCAGTTTCTTTGACAAAGCAGCTGTTGAGGAACCAACAGACCATATAAAGGACTCGATAGACCCATGGAGACTTGCTACAGTTACCCAAGTGGAGGAGCTAAAGTCAATTATAAGGTTACTTCCTGTTTGGGCCACTGGTATTATCTTTGCTGCAGTCTACAATCAGATGAGCAACTTCTTTGTGTTGCAAGGCACCCTTATGGATCTTCATGTTGGCAAGTCCTCCTTTGAAATTCCGGCAGCCTCCCTCTCAGTTTTTGACACCCTCAGTGTCATTATATGGGTCCCAATATATGACCAATTCATTGTCCCATTTGCAAGGAGATTCACAGGCCACAAGAATGGCCTAACTACACTGCAAAGAATGGGAATTGGTCTCTTCATTTCCATCTTCTCCATGGTATGTGCTGCGATTTTGGAGCTCATCAGACTCCGAAGCGTTAAAGAGAACAACTACTATGATTGGAAAAACATGCCCATGTCAGTTTTCTGGCAGACTCCTCAGTATTTTCTCATAGGTGCTGCAGAAGTGTTCACTTTCATCGGACAGTTGGACTTCTTCTATGATCAAGCACCGGACGCAATGAGAAGCTTGTGTTCAGCTCTCTCACTCTCCACTGTTGCACTAGGAAACTACTTCAACTCTCTGCTGGTGACCATTGTTACCAATGTGACTACAAAGAACAACAAGCCAGGGTGGATACCAGACAATCTCAACTACGGTCACCTCGATTATTTCTTCTGGATGTTGGCAGTGCTGAGTGTTCTCAACCTTGGAGCTTTTCTGTTGATTGCCCAGTGGTACACATACAAAAGGACGGTGGGATCTATCCGTTGATGGCTAAGAAGGAAATGACCGGTCCTTACAGGCTTATTGCTTTTACTTGGTGGTTTGAAAATTAGAACACTTGTACATAGTCTGTTTAAGGAGCATTTAGCTTGTGCATGTATGCAATGCTGTAAGACAGCAGTGGCAAAATTACTCATATGGTGGTGTTAAACTGTTTATTAAGCAAGAATGTTAGAAAAGTAGTGAGTCACAAGTTTGTTTGATCAAGTTAATCTTTGTCTTTGTTCCACATTGAGTAGCTTCCTACACATCTACCACTCTCAAGCATCAGAGATCATGAACTGTCCAAAAGCATTGCTTACTGATTTTGTTCTCAAAATATGGCATCATCTATTAAGCGTACTTAAATTTAGTGCCGCTCTCTCGTTGGTTTTGTTATTATCTCCGATTGTTCTTCTAATGTGCTTATTTCTTTCTTGCTAGTTCAGCATTTACTATACTTCACCGTATTGTAATTCATGATTTTACCCCTGAAAACTATTTATAACGCCAAAGTCTTTTATCAGGTGGTCAGACCGTTATATTGGTCTAGATGATCAACCTGTAGACAATGGGACTAGTGTGTGTCAAAAGTTGAGTAGTTTTGGAAAAAAAAAAAAGAAGCTAGCTACGTTAAATTCTTACTGTCAATCCCGCCAACACGATTTAGAGTTAAATCTCAATATATTCTTAGTGGTTAGGAGGGAGGAAGCGTTTTAACATAATCGCCGGCACAGATTAGTCTATGGACCTTGAATGACTTTGAAAAAACCTGTGATCTCGATGATGATGATGATGATGATGATGATGATGATGATGATGATAATAATAATAATAATAATAATAATAATAAAGACAAAGTGCAATGGGCTTGGTCAAAAAAGATGGCCCAAAGAGATAATAAGTATATATGTGCCTATAAATTAGTTTCTATTAGAGCAAGTCCACACGTTGGGTCACCAAGTCACTTACTATTCATTATTTTTTATGTTTATTCCACCATCTGGGTCACGAGCACAGTTTCCAAACTAACCTTGTGACCTCTGGGTCACTTTCGTGACTGCAAACTGACCCGGTGACCCAGGTCAGTTTGGAAACTGTGCTCTTGACCCAGAGGGTGGAAATAAACAAAAAAAATAGTGAATGGTAACTGACCCGGTGACCCAACAGGTATACTTGGTCTTAGAAAAACTGAAAACAGATAAGAAGAAACAGAAACATTTGTCCTTCTCTTTCTGATCGTAAATGACTTGGAAGCGGTATCAACAGACTTAAGCAGGTAATATCTAATTGTTCTCAACAAGCTATCAAAGACGAAATCCAAGCTTCTATGTTTTCTTGTGGTATTTGAGTTTTGTGGAAGTGCACACCAATGTTTGATGAAATGCGTGACTCAAAATGTCTTGAGCTCTTTCTTCTTCCTTGACATTTTAGGTTACAGGCAGTGAAATTATTGAATGCCCAGAAGTTCTTGAAGAAAATAGGATGCGGTAAAGAGGACTACCACTGGAAACAAATCGGCAAGGCTTTAATGTGCACGTACACGCTGGGTGGAGTAGCTTGGCTCCACAATGAGAAATCGCCGCTCGGATGGTGGACGCTGAAGCCTTGTCCCATGGAGGAGAGAGTGCTAGCTCACTTGTATAAGCGGCAAGAATTTCCATACCAGGGAGACGAAGAAGCAATGGAAGAGTTTGTGGCAAAGGGTGGTATGATTGTTGTAAGAAATTCTAAATCATAATCACTGGAGTCAAAACACAATTGTGAACAAATCACCTAAATCAAAATACAATCGTTAACAAATCACCGTAGTAAATACTGTAGACTATCTCAAAATGAATACATGAAATTAAACTTTTTGTGTAAAACATTCTAAGAAAGTGAACAACGATCTTACTTGAACCAATAGAGTTGTCCATTTTATTTTTCTCCTCATTCCACCTTTATTTTTCTCTTTCAGTTGATGGGACTATTTCAGATTGAGAAAACAACATATATATTAGCAGGGACCAAATCTGATATATACACAGTTAGCCATTCACGTCAGTTTCTTCTATCAAGAAATTGTCATCACGTGTTAACTGTATTTTGAAAATAAATATCAGATAGTACATCAAAACTGCATTCATTTGAATTTCATAATTCTAACATATTATAAATCAGACCAAATATGATTTAATATGGTCTCTGTACTTATTTCAATGCTTGAACTCAAAAACCAATCATACATATACATTCAACTTTATACAATGTCTTGTTCACTAGGATATCTAACAATAAAGATGCACTGAACTATCAGGAGTTGCAGAATAAGAAATTTGAGCAGGAAGCGCAGAAGTTGTGGATTAGGATGAGGAATGAGGTCATTTTGGAGCTTCCAGATAAGGGTTATGATGTTGAGTGAATGTAAGTAAGGTGAATAAGTGTATGCTTTTGTGCAAAAGTTTCAGCTGTTGCTGCTATTAGGTATTGTCAATGTAGTATTCTGAGTTGTTGATAATAATTATCGAAAGAGGAGTGAAATTCACACTCCCTATTACAACCCACACTCCTTTTCTTTTTTGGTTGAGACTCTTATAAAATGATAAACCTTAAGTCACTAAAAACAAATTTTAAGTTACTAGAGAACGAAACATGGAGTGTGGATTGTAAAACAGAGAGTGTGAATTTCACTCCCCTTATTGAAATTGTGAGTTGTGGAACAAAGTAGCATGAAATGTTATCATGTTTTTGTAGTGTTTATGATTCGATGAGTTGAAATGTTCAGCACCCAAAACTTTGCCTTTAAGTTTTGGTTACAAGGGGTTAAGAACTCAGAAAAGTTCACCTTGGAATGTTTTTGATATAAAGAATTTAGAAAAGGCACTATTACACAAATAGTTTCACACGACAGTTTAAAACTGTCGTCCCACATTGAGATTTTCCTTGGTCTATTGAGGCGTCGTCTGATGAAACTTCATCAGACGATGGTTTTTCATCATCATATACCGATCATAGAGTCGACATTTTTCAGTTAACTCAGTGGTATGATGGGATCAGTAGATTTGTCAACAAGCTATCGACAACAATTTGCTGTTATGTGACTTTTATTCACACAACGGGTTTCATAATCCCAGCCTTATCTCTTGGTTGTTTACAAGTCGGTTCTTATTTGTAAGACGCTGTGTAAATTCTATATACACGACTGTTCTTCTGGCAGAGATGTGGTGTGATGACTACAAAATTCAGTGCATGTTTGCTTTCACACGATACATATAACTCTAAGAGTTGTACTATAATATTTGAGACAATGGTTTTCCCTAATTGTTGTTGTCTTTGGTTTTCCCTAGTTGCGACAATCTACTTGGGTTGTGTTTAAAGCTGGTTTGTTTCCCCGCTGTTTTGGTTCTTTACAGCTTTTGGTTGAACCAGACAAAATTGTCTCTTTGCGTAAAGAGACAATTATTAGGTCCCTTCTGAGGACTGAGGACTAAGGATTAAAATAGCGATATCTATCGGAACTTTGAAAAAACAAATATCAGGATTATTCTGGAAAATACATTTTTTTTTTTAAATGAGTCAGTTCATTAGATTTACATATAAATATATATAAATATCAACTTTATCTATATCCAAAAAGAGACTCTAGGTGGTTGAAAGTCGCTCGCTGGTCTACAAAAGTACAATAATCAGACTAAGACATATGACCCATATAGTACGAATTGTAGTGATGAACATGAGAGTTATAAATATCTTTGGAGCTACCGACTGTTTCCCCTGTAAGATGAAGTGAGTGAGTTAGTTTTTAAAACATGACACCATGAAGTTTGTTTTCTTTTGCTAAAATTGCTCCATCATGAATTCTCCTCGCCCAAATTCGTCTTGAGGGGATTTCTCCTCACCTGGATTCCACTTTTCACTTGAATTTTTCTCGAATATAATACTCCTCACCCAGATTCGCTTTGAAGAGATTTCTCCTCACACTTATTCGTCTTGCGGAGATCTCTTCTCACACATATTTACATTTAGGGAATTACTTCTCACTGAGCTAGAATCGCTTTGAGAGGATTTCTCCTCACCTAGATTTTCTTTGAAGGGATTTTGCTTCACTCAAATCTACCTTCAAAGGTTTCACTTCTAGATATTTTTCTCAAACATGTTAATTTTCCTCTTTATTAGGTCATATCCTGACTAGAAACCGTTGCTAAACTTTTACATCTCCACATAACCTCCATATTCATAATGTATGTTTCTATGTGAATAATTGAGTTTTTTTTTCTTTCTATTTTTTTGTTTTTTTTTTCCATCAGATTTTACAGATATTTCTTCATTTTATTGGGATATATCTTATATATTGAAGATATTTGACGATATAGGAAAATTTTCGCAGAAATTGTGGAAGATAAGATATTTTTCCCCTATGATATATCGGTCTCTTCAAATAGATAGATATTGGGGGGATATATCACAGATATTTCAATCCTTGCTGAGGACACGGTATGAGATACATATGCAAAAAAGAAGCGCATGGCTTTTAAGACCATCTCCAACGGAGTTGTCATTTGCCATGTGGAAGCCCAACGATTACTTTTGATGGTCCAAACTGTTCTCCAACCGATATGCCTTTTCCATGTGGATTTGACATAAGCCTCTCCTCTGTCAAATTTGATAGCTTCTTCTCTTTCTGTCTTTTATTTTTTTATTGTTTCTCAGTGCGTCTCTCTCTTTCCTTCTCGCATCTTTCTTCCTTCATCTCACCCAGAACTTCAAAATTTCAAAGAAACAAGCACTTTTCTTCTCTTCAAATTTCTCCTCTCTTCTTGAATATCAGGAACATGGATCAAAAAATTTTAGATTCATCTTCAGATGCTGCAAATGGGGAATTCTGGAATCTTGCCCATTCATCATCAAACGAAGAATTGATGAATTTGCATATTATTACCTAGAGAGATTTGAGCTTTTTCACCCAACAAAAGAAATAAATGTTTGAGCTTTAGTGTGCAATGGTTTTGTGCAGATGGGTTAATTTGTGGGTGAAGGGTCAGCTCTGCTAGGCTCCTCGGGTTTCATCTCAGCTCACCAAACCCCTCTTTAGTTTGTATCAATTTCTTTGTATTTGTTTATTCTAGATGATTATGTATTTATGATCAAGTTTAGTTCCTTCATTTGTTGTGAACAACTGTTTGGTTCTTTATTGTTGATCAATCAAAATTGTGGTATCCATATATGCAATTGCCTTACGTGCATTTGTTAAATAGTATTTGTCATAGGGCGAATATCACAAATAGTCACTCAACTATGACTCTTTCGACACTTTGGTCACTCACCTTTCAAATATATCACTTTGGTCATTCAACTTTAACTCTGTTATTCACTTTATTAATTTTTTTCATTAAAAAAATTTATTTGCCACAATATTAATGATATTTTTGTCCAACTAATTGTGAAAAATTGAGAAATCTGTATTAGAATGATTGAGAGAAATGATTAAAGTGAGATAAAATGCCCCTTGGATGACTAAAGTGATTGATAGAGTAATAGTTGAGTGATCGACCAAAGTGATATATTTGAAAGTTGAATGACCAAAGTGTCGAATGAGTCATAGTTGAGTGACCATTTGTGGAATTCTCCCTTTGTTATAAGTTTAGTTCCATCATCCTAAGGGCCTTGCAGGTGAGAAATTCTTAAAGGCCTCACATATCATAAGTTCACAGCACAGAAACTGAGTTGCTTTTATTTCCAATAGCTTGTTGTGAGAAATTGAGTTGTTTATAGGGGTCAATTCAGTGAAGCATATGTAATTTGATATTTATTTTCATTGGTTTATGAAATGTGTTGTGCAGACTGTGATAAATGCAGATGAGTTAAATGTGTACAAGTTATTTGATAAAATGTCTCACTCAGATCTTTTGTGGTTCTGTTGTACAGACTGTGATAAATGCAGATGAGTTACATGCCTACAAGTTATTTGATCAAATGTCTCACTCAGATATTTTGTGGTTCTGTTGTGCAGACTGTGATAAATGCAGATGAGTTAAATGCCTACAAGTTATTTGATAAAATGTCTCACTCAGCCCTTTTGTGGTTCTGTTGTGCAGACTGTGATAAATGCAGATGAGTTAAAGCTGGAGGAGGTTTTTGGTAGGCAATAGTTTCTGGGTAGGTGGACATTCTCTCTCTCTCTCTCTAGTTGTTGTTGTTGTTGTTGTTGTTGTTTTGGGATAGTTGCAGAATGACAATTATTCGACTTTGTTTATGTATTCACATTTTTATATTATATGTTAGGATTTTTTCTCTTGTTGGCTGAACTTTAAGGATGTTAACATAGAATAGTCTTCATATGAGTGTAGGGTGGCTATTGGGCTTCCCACACAGATATCAGTAACTATTAGGTATTATACTCACTGATTCTAATCAGTGTGTATGGTCAATTTTGCTAGTAGTGGTTCATGCAAAACATAGAATAGTCTTCCTATGAAGTAAATTGCTTGTACTAAACAAATTAGCACTGTCAAAAGAATAAGCTATATAGGTTGAATTTCTACATGTAACAAAGCATGCATGCCATATGATGAATCTATTTTCTTATTAATTATTCCAATTTTCAGCAACCATGCTGCTGTGTTTCTGCAATTGATAACTCTTTCCATTGTTTCTAGTGGCATTATGGGCAAGACTGCTTGATTTTTGGTCCACTGCTGATATTCCTTGTGTTCGTCACAAGTTGTATAGGCTCTTATTGCTTTCCAGACAGCTTTGCAATATAACCCAAAAAGTGGACATTCTCCGCAATGGGTGTCAAGAAATGCCTTCTAGTTTTTTTAGTTTGTATCGGTTTGTTTGATTTCTAGTGAAGTACTTTTTTTTTTTTTGAAGTGAGGTTGGTGCGGCTGCCCTCAAGTCTTGATTATGTTTTCATCTGTTTAGGTTTCCTGCTATGTATTCCCATATCTCAAATTCTCATAATCTCAATTGTATCTCTTTACCAAAATCATTCATTGTATGATCTTTGATTTATAAGATAAAAAAAGAAAAGAAAAGGGAAAACAACACAAATAGAATTATATATATTAAAATAATATTCAAATTTGACATCTCCATTGAAGATAAAATTAGTCAAAATGTTAATATGTCAATTTTGCCAAGTCATATGTCAACTTCAAATTTGACCAAAGTCAAAAGACAAAGCCATTAGAGATGCTCTAAACGAGTTGCATAAAACTGCTAGCAAATAAAAGCACTTTATAAAAAAGCATTCCATACAAGCTTTTCTTCTCCTTTCTGAAACTTGTCTTGTGTGAGGAATACAACAAATGAGCTGGTAAAAGGGCTTTAATAGAAAGCATTTCATACAAGCCTTCTCCCTTTGGGGACTAAGCAAATGAACCCTTCATCTCAAGAAACCCGAAGAAGAAGATTAAAAGAAAAAAACCCTAGAAAAAAACTCTCTCTCTAGGACGCCGTCGACAGTGCTTGTGCCTATTCGGCTGTGCCCTAGCGTTGGCGATGGCCTCTGGCCTAGCCGGCGCATACGGAGTGTGGTCGGACGGGTTGGTTGTTTGGTGGGCATGCCTAAAGCTCGGAGGTTGGGATTGGGAGGTCGGAGGTTAGGATCGGGAGGTGTCCTTCATCTTCTCTCTTGGTGGATGGGATTGGCTGTGTCGTGGTTGCAGGTTGGGATTAAAGGGAGATTGGGACCTTGCCGGGTCAGAGCAGAGTCTGGTGGGTGTCGGCTGATGCGGCTAAAATAGCCTCACAATTTAACCCTGCAAAATGTAGTTGTTAGTATAGGATAAGTAGGGATTGTTCAGTCCGGGGATTGTAGGGTACACCTATACAAAAAGGTCAATTTAAATTAGTAATTAATAAAACAAGTATTTATCTACAAATTTACACAAGAAACAACCATAAAAAGGGGGGATTCAACTTTTGGTTTCTAAGTTCCTACAAAATAAAACAAAAAGATAAATATGTACATGTGATCGACTTCTTCACACTCAAATCAGAATTTCCAAACCATATCAACATGCAATGAATTTTTTCAATCTAAACAACCTAAAATCGTGCCAACACTAAATATCATAAATGAATTCGAAGTACAAGTCTGAAGAGATCGAGTACCACTTTAATTCTTCTTT
>BDJD01003526.1:85401-98460 GCA_002564525.1 Rosa multiflora
GGTTGATGTTTTTATTTGGAATATTTTGGATTGTTGCTAGGAAGCAGGGTGGCTTCAAGCATAGAACTTAAATTATTTTGAGGAGTGTTTTCAGCAGGTTTAGGGTTGCCCATTTTTAGGGAAGGTTCTGTCGAATTTTCTCGAAAAGTGGGTCCCGCAGGTCCACCTAGGACTTTAGGAGGGTAATTCCGGGGTGGGTCCTGACAAATAGTATGGTAAACGCTTGTAGACATGAAGGAATGAGAAAATTTTAGACATAATGAAAAAAGAAAAGAAAAGCGTGAATGGTCAAGCATAGTTTGTGGATTTAAGTAAGCAATGAGCAAGCGTGGATAATCATGAGATTTAGAAAATAAGTTGTTCTTTCGAAGATGAAGAACATGAGTATGAGTAGATGAATGAGTAATTTGGGCAAGTGGAAATAATAAGCTAAAAATGCGAAGAGTAGAAATGATTTTTGACTTCAAAGTTGATGACGAAGAGCATAACAATAAGAGTATTTGCAAAATAGTTGGCAAATGAAAAGAAAGTTAAAATGAAATAGGTAAGTATGTGTTTTAAATATGATATGTGGTTAGAGTAAAGTAGGATGTGCAGAATGAAAATAGAGAGCATAAAAGTGTTTATTTGCATTTGGCTCATAGATATGCTTGATGGTTTGCTTCGCATGGTGTGTGAAAAGTTCTATTTTCTTTGCTCGGCTTCTACATGCTTGATTATGTGTAGAATGAGAATTTGTTTGATGCTTGACTTAAATTTGCTTGAGCTTGTGGCAACTATGCTTATGTATGTGCATTGATAGTTTTAGCTTAATGTTGCCTTAATCATTTAGCGGACCAAGGGAGAGTGCGTGGGCTTTGAAATGTACATGCTTAGGAGAATAGGCTTGGCATGACTCATACGATCTATGATAGATGTACGACCTTGAAAAAGAGATGCTCGGCATGGTTGATTAGCAAGTGCTTGGCGTGAGCTTGAATAGGACTAGGCATGTCTCTTTTGGTCATGAATTCGCTTGGCATTGTGTTTAGCTTAATGTTGCCTTAATCATTTAGAGGACCAAAGGAGAGTGCGTGGACTTTGAAATGTACATGCTTAGGAGAATAGGCTTGGAATGACTTATACGATCTATGATAGATGCACGACCTTGACAAAGAGATGCTAGGCATGTTGATTAGCAAGTGCTTGGCGTGAGCTTGAATAAGACTAGGCATGTCTCTTTTGGTCGTGAATTCGCTTGGCATTGTGTTTAGCTTGGCGCGGCTCAGAGTATGCATTAGCTTACTTTAGCATATGAATTAGTAATATGCATGAAAGTGTGATAAGTGTTCTCTTAAATATATTGAATGATTAAGTGAGAGAGTGCATGTGCATGAGCTTCAGGAGGTAAGCTGAGTACTCATGGCAAGTGCTGCTTTGAACTTTGAGTAATTGCTTGTAGCATCATGGAATTTTGAATGAATTGCTCATATGTATGACTTCCATTAGATTCTGCTTTAGGATTGTATATGAATTATGAACATATTTATGATTCATAAAGCATGATTCAATTATGTGCATGACTGAGGTGTGCAAATTCGAATTGACAAGTAAGTAGCTTCAATGTAGGCGTGGATCTTCACTGATTGCGGTGATCACCGCGGCAACTGGTCGCCTTAATCATATAACCCCCAAGTGTCAAAGCATATTATTCTGATATACTGGTTGTTTTAGAGTGTGATGATGAATACTGCCTTTTGCTTGGAATTGGATTGATTGAGCATTGATTGCTTGCTCTAATGGTTTTGGCTTAATTGAGTATTGGTTGCTGCTTGATTGAGCATTGTTTGCATGCATTAATTGTTTCGTGCCAAGTTTCTGCATGCCAAGAAGACACATAGCTAGCAATATTAAGAAGACAAGTACTCATGACATGTATGACGAATCTTTAGTTAGCTAGTGAATAGCAGTCATTCGTTTAGTAACAGGAGCAGAACGAGCTGCTGTGCAAGCACATGGCAGTAGCAAGAAGAAAACAGATTGATGCATGTTGATAGCAAAGCTATTTGGGGTTTGGAATTAATGCTTAAATGTAAAGTAAAGCTATTGCTTAAATGTAGGTATGAAGGTGTGGAGGTAGCAAATGATTGGCAAGGGAGCTAGTTTGTATGTGAAACAGCTATTTGACAATTAATGCAACAATGAACTTCAGCCTATAGAACATCATGTATATTGATCATAGAACATTTACCAAGCAGCTATATGTGTGCTAAGTGAGAGAGAATTAAGCCAAAACCCAATTGGGTGAGCAAAAATATTTATAAGCATGGTGGCATGTGGAATTTGGGTGTGCCCTTCACTTTCTTTCTTAATAGTGTAAAATAATTGTGAGTGTATGTGGTATCACTCGATAAAGCTAAGGCATCAATTAAGCATTCAAAAAGGTCTAGGCTCATGCATGTGCATGCATACATCACACTGAAGCAACTTTGAGGTGCATGCGAACAGTAGGTGTCAATGAGAAATTATGCAGCCAATAGTAATTATGAGCATAACCTGTTTGCATGTAAACATATTACTTGGTATATATGAATTGTAAACTGCTCCTTTGCCTTGAACCTGGACAAAGGGCTTATGTGAACATGTACAAATGACTAGTTTTGTAAAAAATATGCCACCCTTGATATGTAGCCACAATATTTTGCACGCATCGGGAGAGCATAGCATATCATATTGAAAATAATGTATCTGTGTGGCCAAGTTACTTGGCTATGTGCTGAGTCTGAGCAAGACTAATGTACTTATAGGCGTGAGAGCCTAGCTACCTCCATACTTCAAAATTTTCCCCTTCTTGATGGAAGAGTAAGGAGATACACATGCTTAATTGGTAAGACAATATGCGTGATGGCATGAGTCCAACTATTGATACGGTAAGAAATTGTGAATGCACAATGCATATAATTGTATATATATGACACAGCTCAAGACATTAATTATGATGCAAGAAGATGAGCAATGGCCCATGTGTACCAGTGACATTTGCAACAAATCCAGTAGGTTGGTGTGATCATGCTATGAGTTGTGCTTGACCTATGTATCCACTGGCCACTATATTAATTATAAGCTAAACTCTGCCCTCGCGACAAACTGACAAAGTATGGGAGATGGCGTATGATAGGCCTTTGAAATGTGTTGTGGTGATAATTTAAAAGAAATATATGATACCTGTGATGACTTGACCGTAAATTTGGGAGATTGGAATATGGGAGATTGGCAAAGTACACATGTTAATGTAAAAATGTGCATGTTAATACATATGTTGCATGCATGTAAGCTGTCAATATGCGTATATATATGCAGAATGAGGAGGTTAGCATCATGGTATAATTAAAACTAGGAAGCTGAGATTGCTTAGCTTTGTTTTAGTTGCTGTGCTCTCGATTTTCAAGCAATTGCAAGCAAAGTGGGTGCCAAGAGTAGAGTTGGCCGAGTATGACGGTCCATTGCTTATGGCGGATAAAGTATTCTGATAATGTTCGTCAGCTCGTAGTTGAGGTATCATTTGCAAATAGTTGAATGCTTGGTAGAAATAGTTGAATTTCCTTGAAACAAAATAGATGATTAATATGTGTATTTGTAAAATCAACATCACTAATTTGCGTATGTATTTTGATAAAATTGTAAGCAAAGTGTACAAGCAAATGCAGTGTTTGATGACAAAAAACATGCATATATATGTATTTTGATGTCGAATTTGCGGGGAACATACAAACTCTCATTATATATGTGCAATGCCACTTGAAACATGGACGTGACGGTAGCATTTATATGTAATTGTACATGGCCCTAGTGACAAAAATCACTTTGATATAAGCATGCAATGGCCTATACCAGTGTCTATAAGTTAGCGTCCAGAAACTATATGGTCATAAGTATGAGCCTTTTGTCAGCTTTTGAATTATAAAAAAAAATAAATAAATAAAAAATAAAAAATAAAAACTGAGTGTGCATATGGCAAGTTTGTTTATAAAGTTACGTGGTTGTGTGCGTTGCACATATAGGACATAGTGGACATGTTTAATGATTGTGCTTTTGACAATTGCCAAGGCCATTAATGATTGCACATGTAGAACAGAATAGCCATGTACCGATGTATGGCAATATTATGAGCAATAGGCTTTATAAGCATAGCTGCATACTGTGAGTACAATTGGACATGCATTTGTCATGGTCTCATGGGGACATGCCTATCAGATGGGCTTATAATATGTGTACATATATATATATATATATATATATATATATATGCATATGCATGTATATCATAAAGCTATTGGTATGTGCACGCTAGGCATACGATGTTTTAAGACGTGCACATGTGTTGCACATAGTGAGTCACCAACTTTTGAAAGAAATGATAATATATATGCTTGGCCAAGGAGTGCAGCAAGCAATGAGAATATATTATATTTATGCTTTAGACTATTATAATAGGCATATGTATATGCTTTTGCTCTGTATCGAAAAAGAGAACTTATCTGCTTTCTAGTTTTTTCATAATAGAAGAGTTTGAGCTGCATCTAAGGTGTTGATCGATGTTGCAGTGATGAGCTGCACCAAGAAATCAAAATCATGAGGCCGCCAATAAAAAAAAAACCCAGCAGCAAGGAGGGACTGCACAATTGAATGGGTGCCCAAAGCAGTTTTTTGGGTGACCGGCAGATTGAAGTTTCGTTAGGAAAATTGAAACTCTGCCTAGAGGCTTGAAGCTCCAGGGTTGCCTAGCGGTGAAGCTGCTCAGCGGAGGCCGGCGGAGCTGAGCCTTGGTTAGAGGAAGAAACTCGGGTTAGCGGTGAAACTATGGGTGAAGTTTGGCAGAGCGTAGCTTTTGCTTAGCTGTTGTGCTCGGCGGAGCGGAGCTTTGGTGAAGCTCTGGCTAGCGGTGGTGGAGCACTGCCTGGCGGTTGGTGCCAGTGGCGTTTAGCGGAGCTGCCAGGTTTGTCGAGTATGGCCAGAGGTTTAGGTCAGCGGTGAGGCTTGGTTAGCGGAGGAGGCTGCCGGAAGGGGAAAGTACTGCCGGGGAGCGAAGTTGATACCAAAAGCAAAGCTGTTGGCAAGAGGAGCTGCTGAGATGGAGCATGGGTACCGGGATGTGAATGTGCCTGGAATTGGGTCACCGAGATGGTTGAGCTCTGTGGGGGAGTTACCGCCGAGAGAGATGAGGGCACTGCGGGGTTGCCGACCACGAAGAGAGAATTTGAGATTTAGAGAGTACGAGTACCCAGTGAAGATTTGGGTGTCCAGATCGATTTTGGGTGACCTTGGCTCTGGCGTGGGCTCCCTCCAAGCATCGTCGGCGATATAGTGGTTAGGGCCGACCCACCGACGACTTGCATTTGTTGGAGAAGATGCACGAGGAGAGGGAGAAGACTCTGGGTGTCCAGAGAGAATTTCTATAGGCACTGTGTTTCGGCGTGTGACCTCACCTTCGACATCGTCGAACATCGTTGAGGCTGAGGTGGACTTGCCGGAGGCCTATAAGCACGGTGGTAGTGGGGGTGAGTTGTGGTGGTGACCGGAAGTAGGTGGTGGAGGAGAGAGAGAAAAGCCCAGATCCACTTTCTCTCTCCTCAAACTCTCTGTAAATTGCAACATTGATTACAACTTGCACAGGGTGTTTATAACTTGCTCCTAACATTGATTACCAAGATCAGAGATTAGCTTGGCATACTTCTAGCAAGGAAGAAGTTAGCTGCTGGAATAATGGCCTAGTCCCCAGCAGAGTCGCCAAAATGTGAGGGGGCATTTTGATCGAAGTTTTACGGCAGTGAAAATTCATGGGTTAGGACCCAAGACTTTGCCCCTTCGTCTAAGTAAGCAGCAACTAGGCCCAGCAGACCTCGAAGGATAATAAGTCCTAAGAAGAATGCTGCTGATTTCTTCCCAGCAGCTCCTCTCCATGTTCACAGTAGTGAATTAGTGTGCAATTTTAGTAAAGGCTTGGCAAGATGTGCGTGGCGTGGGAGCTAGAAAAGCATGAGTTTCAGAAGAACAGATTCCTGCAATGGTATGATTTATGGGTTTTTGGGTTAAGGTTGATTAGGAGGAATTGATGGCTAGGGATTCAGAGATAGGGCTTGATCTCTTGCTTGATGTTTCTGGGTTGTTATGGCTTCTGTCCTTCTAGTGGGAGAGTTGCTTGGGTTGTTTAGTAGTTAGCTTGTGCCTTCTTCCCCTTTCACAGCAGCTATAACCATCGATTTATAGAGTGGTGGCGGCTTAGGTCCGCTGCTGTTCCCAGGAATCCTGCTGCTGTGTTTCTAGGATTCCCATGTCCTCAAGATCTCATTGCTAATTCCAAGAATCATGCTGCTGTTATCCCAGGATTCGCTGCTGGGATAAGAGAGGTCATTGTTTTGTCTCGGTTCAAAGATATAGTTTTGGTGATTGTGTAAAAGAATGCAGTATGGTGTTTGAGATGTATGGTTATTAAGTAAAATGGTTTGGTGTTGGGTAAAAGAAGTGTTGTTGTGATTAGGGATTTTTGGGTTCTTTCTTCTTCACTTACCCATAATCAGAATTAGGTTGTTGGGCTTGAATTTCAGTCCCCAATCCCGAAATTACCAACAAGCCTAAAACTAATAATAGGCCTCATGCATTTCCGTTACCTTCCACACCACACCCGCTCTTGCAAGCCCCAAATGAGTGAATGTGGCTGGGGTCCACATGCGTCGCATGATGATTGTCGTTATAACTTGTTTATTGGGCTCGAGAAATGAATTGGGCCTGATAGCTGGATTTTTGGGCATCAACATGATGCAATCATGTCTAATCATCTTGAGGTGATTTTTCCTCCAAATTTGCTTGATTTTCTCATGACAAAGTTTTGATATTTCTAATCTCTTTTCCCTTAATGACTCATTGTATATTCCTTGAATAGTGATCAGATACATCCCTGATTCCTCTCCTTTAAATTGCACTAATATCTTCTTCCAATTGTGCACATAATGAACTCCTACAATCAAGAAAAAGCAGAATTTAATTAGTGTTTATAATCAATAGTAAATAAGATAATCATGAATAAATATTGACTACAAACACTCCCTTCTATCTCCTTGAATTCTTCCAGATTTATTTAAGTCCTCTTTTCTTTTAAGTTTTTCTTGAATTCATCACTCAAGAGTTCTTAATGTGATGGACTCCTAAATTCTCTCTTTAAACAAGAAAATCAGCAATAGGAAAGTTCAAAAGAAGAAAGTTTCCCTAAAACAAAATAGGAAATATTTTCTAAAATGAAAGAGGAAAGTTTCTAAAATGAATTGTCCTTAATTTACGCTCATTTATGCTCTTTTTCACCTATTTTACCATTTCTGTCCTTGAAGTACCTAAAAACAGAAACTATGTTATAATTATTAATTTTAAGATAATAACTTAACCAAATGAGGGAAAATACATATTAAAAACGTCACACTTTGTGCTTTTATCATCGGTGGTCAATGGGCCGGCTTCGATGGATGAGATCGGAGGTTGGTGGGTTGGCTGGTGATAGTGATCAGACGATTGTTTCGGATCTTCAGGTAGAGTTTCCAGGTTCTGGTTGGTGTGGGATAGGAACGGAGATGGTCGGCGTTGATCGTCGAAGGTTGGACGGCGTCGAAGCACGATGCCAGTGCTGGGGAGGCGAACTTGGAGGCGACACGTTGCAGCTTTGGCCTTGGGCTGAGAGGGATGGTTATGGCCCAATTCCAGGTTTGACACTTGGGGCTTGGGTATTACTAGTGGGCCCGTGGTGGGTTGAAGATTGTGTTGGAGCTTTTTTGGGCCTAGCCTTAGGTTATATGTTATTTATTGTTTTTATTTATTTGCATTTTCTAGTTATGTTGCGCTTTATGCGAGCAATAATACCCTACATTAGTTGTGTAGGGCTAGTCGGGTTATGTGCCTGTGTGTGCACTCCAAGTGCCATGTCTGCTCTAGGTAGGCGGCGAGTTCCTTGCTTCGTCAAATGGTCGCTACTGCCTAGTGGTAGGGTGAAGCTAAGTGTCGTTGGATCTATCCTCCAGCGGCAACATAATGGGAAAGCTGTGCATCTGGTAATTATGCGATGTTGTAATCGTGTTACATATCGAGTTATCTTTCCGTTATGTCACTGCTATGTCAAAGTAAATAGAGATGCTAGTTGTGCACTCTTTGCTAGTTGGTGCTTGTTAGAATACATGAGTTTTGTAGAGATTCATGATATTATTTCAAGACATACTCTAGATGCCTATTGTAATTAGGGGTTCAGGCTTAATGTCCCCCCCTGTATTCGACAGTTTCATTAATCAAGATTTGAGGGCAGCCGCACCAGCCCTTTATTAAAAAAAAAAAAAAAACCGAAGAAGAACCCTAAATTGCATTGTTACGAGTTACAATAAATACATATGGAGTACTTTGTGAGCTTGTATGTTAATCCAAGTACTTTGTTCTGTTCTTAAGTCTCTAAACTTATGAAGTCTTGTAGTATATTAATCAGGGGATCAATTTTTATTAACATAATAAAATTGAGCCTTTATTGTAGTCCACAGTCCACACTACTAAATTAGCCTCTCTATATTTGGTACTTTGGTAGCATATATTGGATTGCTCAACACTTGATTCATGAAGAATTTGTATGGGAGTGATCTATGCGCTCACCTCTATGGGAATGACAAAATTTTCTAAACCCTGTTCTATCTTTGTAAAACCTGAGCACAATTTTGCCCGACATAAATTTTAAATATGACTTTTTGGTATTATTAGTAGGATAGAGACTTAAAGTTAGGGGTGGGCGCGGTGTGGTTCGGTTCGGTTTAAGGCTCAAACTGCAACCAAACTGCTTTTTTCGGTTGGCCTATATATCAAACCACAACCGCATTACAAAAGGGATGAACCGATTATTTCGGTTACACCATTTTTTGGTGCGGTGCGGGTCGGTTTCGGTTTGGACCAATTTATTAATTTCAACTAGAAAGAGAGGGCCAAAATCATGCTTATTTTTACCTAACAGTTTCAATAATGCATAAATAAATTTTGAATGCATTTATAGTTCACACAAATTGGCAAATGTCACCCAAATATCAAGCAACTTGCAGAAAGACCACATTTGAACACTTAACAAACCCATATATATATATATATATATATATATACATATTAAACTTATTACAAACTGAAAACCTAAACAAAAATGGATTTCTTATATATTAAAAACCAACATTTCCATCAATAGAGAAATAATAAATAAATAAAATGTAATTAAAACAAATACGGTGCAGGCCGGTTTAAATCGGGCAGTTTATGACCCGAGACCGCAACCGAACTACTTTTATGCGGTTCGGTGCGGTGTGACCATGAAACGACACCGTTTTAGTTCGGTGCGGTTACCGAACCACTTTTTCGGTGCGGTTCGAGTCGGTAATTGCATTTTTGGTACAAAGTGCCCACCCCTACTTAAAGTAGTATTTTGCTTGAATTTTAGCTAAAATTTACCAAGGACGAAGGACCCCCTAGATACTCTTCAAAACAGCATAACCGACGTCTTAAAAAAGTAAATTAAGATGTTAAGTGGTAAAACTCCCTTCTTTGAGTTAATTTGGTCAATTATTCATGCATGTCAATGATGTCATCAGATTCAGTCTCTTATTCACTAACGACGTCAAGAAAAAGAAAAAAACAAACAAAATGTTGAAGGAAAATCAAGTTTAGTGTGCCTTATCAAACTAGGAATAGGAATAGGAGAGAAGGTTCTAGATTTCCCAATCCTACACGGATTGGTATTCCTTGTAACATTAGAACTAGCACTTTGTAATCCCTATATATAGGGCTCCTATTCTCAATAATAAGAACACATCTCTCTCATCAATCTCTCTCAAATACATTATACTTAAACAACTCGTATATTGGACACATTCTCATTAAGGAAGCTATTCAATGTTGTCAACCAACACTAACATGGTTAGTCAATAGTCATAGATAACAAATTTTGTCACTATAATCAGTGATATATAATTTTGGCCTATACCAGATTGTATAACATCAATATATATACACACACACACTTCTCTCTGTTCAGAATTCTCCAAATGAAGCCTGCATATAATACAGAACATTGGCATCAAGTACAAGAGAAAGTATATTGTTTCTCATAATATATACAATTAAATACTTTGCACATAAGGACAAAAAAACAGGAGGTAGCAACTAACTTCTCAAAAAATGTTTGATCAGTAGGCAAAAACTGTCAATCTTAATGTCAATATCAGAACATTTTTTGGGGAACGGACATCGCATACCAACTTTTGGGGCACGTAGACATCATACAAAAGCCATTTTCTTCCTATATATAAACTGTATAGTAACCTACCATTTCAGTGCTCCAACTTCTTAATTCATCTAATTACTTCAAGAATTATAGCCTACAATGGAGATCAACAACCAATGCAAATTTATCTGCTTTGCCTTGATCCTCATCTTGGGGGCTTGGTCTTCTGAAGCCACTTCTCGAAATCTCCAAGAGTCATCAATGTACGGGAGGTACGAGCAATGGATGGCTCGTTATGGACGTGTCTATAATGATGTCAACGAGAAGGAGGAACGCTTCCAGATATTCAAGGACAATGTGGCATTTATAGAATCTTCCAATAATGCGGGAAACAAACTTTACAAATTGAGTGTGAATCGATTTGCAGACCTCACAAATGAAGAATTCACTGCCACAAGAAACCGGTTCAAGGGGCATGAGTGTTCCACAAAGACCACTACTTTCAGGTATGAAAATGCTAGCGTGCCAGCTACAACGGACTGGAGACAGAAAGGAGCTGTAACTCCCGTCAAGGACCAAGGCCAATGTGGTACGTGATTAAGCATCTAGCTTGTTGTTACTTGCGTTAACACACTATTCTTTCCTCTTTTGTTTGTTTTTTATTCTTTTTTTGGTCACAAATCACAACTCTATTCTCCATTTGGAAACAGAATGACAACTATATTCTGACTGGCACAAATGTGCAAATAAAATGTATACAGGGTGCTGTTGGGCGTTCTCAGCTGTGGCAGCCATGGAAGGAATTACTCAACTTACAACTGGTAAATTGATTTCTTTGTCTGAGCAAGAGCTAGTTGACTGTGATGTCAATGGTGAAGATCAAGGCTGTGAGGGTGGCTTGATGGACGATGCTTTTCAGTTCATTAATCAAAATCATGGACTCAGTACCGAGGCTAACTATCCCTACACCGGTGTTGATGGTACATGCAATGCACAGAAGGAGGCAAGCCATGCAGCCTCGATAACTGGCCACGAAGATGTGCCTGCTAACAGTGAAAGCGCACTTCTTAAGGCAGTTGCTAATCAACCTATTTCTGTTGCCATTGATGCTAGCGGATCTGATTTCCAATTCTATTCAAGTGGTGTTTTCACCGGAACCTGTGGAACGAGCCTGGACCATGGTGTTACCGCTGTCGGTTATGGCATCAGTGATGATGGGACTAAGTATTGGTTGGTTAAGAACTCATGGGGCGCAGAATGGGGAGAAGAAGGTTACATAAGAATGCAAAGAGATGTTGCCGCACAGGAAGGTCTTTGTGGTATAGCTATGGAAGCCTCTTACCCCACTGCTTGATAATGTGATATACCATCAAATGAAATCAATACCTTGTATAGCTGTGTATATATTGTATGTACATGAACGTGGCTTGTAATAGGCCTAATATGTAAAAGATACCACATCTGTCGAAAAGCAAGTCTTATTATTATTACAAAAATTAAGAACCTGGTTTGCTATTCAGTTGAATTATCCAATTATGTAAGTCTATGAGGAAAGAAATTTCGGGTTGCTAAATCTCACTCAACCTTCCACCATTCGCTTCCATTGTACATACTGAGGAAAGGAATCTCATATGATCTAGAGTCTTCGTTATTGGGATTTTCTGTACATTCACAAGTTAATTAAGAGATTTGTATTACTATAGTTAGTCCTATAATTATGGATAGAATTAGCATCTTTGTTGTATAAAACGTTGTAAACCATTCTAAATGAATTGAAGTTATTACATATTATTCACACTATCAAATCTCTTTATGGTATCAGAGCAATCGCTCTTGAGAACCGAGAAATCTACACAAACAAAATACCTCATGGCTGGTGACGAAGAACAACAGGTCATTAAACACAAGAAAGACCAGAGCTCTTCCATGACCTCAAAACCATGGGAGAATTCCAATGATGGCCACCTGCTACTAGAGAAGTTGAATTCGATCAAACAGCCTTTAGCCAATCTTGTTGGTAACATTCCTAACTATGAGGAGCTCTCGGGTAAAGCATTTGCCCTCTCACAAGATAATAAAGATGTAACATGGATCCTAGACAGTGGGGCTAGTGACCACATAGTTTGTAATTCGGCTTTCCTCACATCTTTTCAACCTGTGCACAATCAAATCGTACAGTGAAGTTGCCCGATGGTACCACATTACATGTTTCTCACATTGGGACAGTGTCATTTTCTTCACACTTTGTCCTTCACAATGTTCTATGTGTCCCATTGTTTTACCTAAATCTCATCTCCATCAGCAAACTTGCATTTGATTCCTTTTATATCACCATATTTCTTAAACAAGTTTGTTTCATACAGGACCTTCAATCGGGGAAGATGATTGGGATGGGAACTGAAAGTAAGGGACTCTACTGTCTTAATCTGCCAAAGAAAGGAACGTGCAATGTGGTGAACACTAAAACACATGACCTATGGCATCAAAGGCTCGGACATCCATCTAGCAAAGTGTCTTTATTATTTCCCTTTTTGCAAAATAAATCTTGCAATGCAAGTCCTTGTTCCATTTGCCCTTTAGCTAAACAAACTAGAAGACCTTTTCCATTGAGTGTTTCTTCTAGTAATTCTTGTTTTGATTTGATTCATGTGGACATATGGGGTGGCTACCACGTCCCATCTCTTTCTGGGGCACAATATTTCTTAACCATAGTTGATGATCACTCTAGAAGCACTTGGGTTTATCTCATGCATCACAAGTCAGAAACACGAGCCCTACTCATTCACTTTGTCAATTTA
>BDJD01003526.1:119508-132406 GCA_002564525.1 Rosa multiflora
TGGTTGGATTGTTTTTGAGTTTTGATATGTATAAAAAGCACTATAAAATCCTTCAAAATCCAACATTTAATGAAATTCTTAAAAATCCGTATACTTTTGAATATCTGCATATTTGAATGGATAATTTTAAATCTGAATTGAATACATCAAGATTTTAAAGGATTGTTTAAAATCTCAATTGAATACTCATAGACTTTCAAAATACAAAAAAAAATCTTGTAGACTCTTAAATGAATACACCCCCCTTAGTTGCATTAATCTCTCATTTATAAGTGGGATGATGTCATGACTCATGAGTAAGAACTAATATATTGTTGTGCTTTGTTACTTAATGTCTTACGGTCCTCAAAAAGAACATTCTGAATGATCTCAAGAGCTCCATCTAATCATACATACTCCCTATTAGAATTACTAGCAAGGTGAGCTAAGCGATGAGTTACACTATTTACTTCTCGTAACACATGATGAACACTAGTTCCCTCAATATTACTCATAAGAGCCTTAATATCAGCTATGATGTAACCAATTAAGGAAAGATCCTCCTCCTCTTTGTGAAAGTTGCCACAAGCATTGAACAATCACTCTCAATGTCAAAGTGATGCCACCCATTATGTTGTGCAAAGAGTAAACCAACTCGGAGTGCCAAAGCTTCTGCGTGCAAAGCTGAGCCACCACCCCTCTCAAATTTACTCAAGACACTCATACATGGTAAAATAGTTTAAGAAAACATGATTTATTGGTTAACTCAAGTAGTTTTAGTATGCATGTAGAATCAATCTTTATATACACTTTCACCCAAATTTCTAAAGTGCTTGCATAGCTGGGAATCTCATTGGTTGCCTGATGTTAAACTTGGCTCACATAGAGGCAAGGTTCGAATTTTAACTTCAACGAAAATTTAGATATATACTTCATTTATGAAAATTTTGACTAAAAATTTTGCTTAAAATTTTAAGTGTTGATTGGAACACTAATAAATATCGAAAAAAATTGGTGTGCAAAAAAATAGTTTCAATATCGCTCGACTATTGAAAAGTTCAAACTATAAAAATTTTGATAGTAGAGTTTTTTTTTTTGTTTTTTTTTTTTGAAAGGGATAGTAGAGTTAAATATCCATTGTTACCAAATCTTTTTCAAAACGTGGAAGACAATATATAGTTATTATGAAATTCTCACTATCGTTAAAATATAATTGATAGTAGTGATCATTTGAAATGTAAGATTATATAAAATCACAGTTATATTGTGATTTTACATATAATATAGGGGGGCAAATCCATGGCCACCTAAATTATTGTTAAGATTATACTCCAAATTTTGTCCACTAAATCTAATAACAATTAACGGTTGAGATAAGTCATAAAGAATAAATCATTATCTATTACTTTTTTTTTTTAATTAATTTATCAAATCTGTTTATTAACTTCTTCTTTTTTTTAGATAAAGAGTACATGCATTAATATGGCTTGAGTGGTTCTAGTTGGACCTCCAAATTTGCTATTTAGACCTCTCATACTTAGTACATCTCTAATTTACTTTTTAGAATATTTGAAAAGCTAAGTAAACCTCCTTATTTTTACCAAAATGCCCTTGAACATGAGATACAACAATCTGTTATTATACTTTTATCTCTATCTTGATCCACGAGAAGAAAAATGAATCAAAATCACAAGACATTGCTCTCTTATGAGTAGGTCCCTCCTCCACCAAAATTAATCAGATTGTTGGTTCTCGATCTTGATATGTTGTTGGAACCCCTTTGAATTTGCTAAAAGAATGATTTCAAGGGTATTGGGTTGGAAGATCGAGTAATAACTATATCATAATATTCAATTAATTTAGTTTGAGAAAATTTCAAATCAGATTGTTTTGAATTTACATTTGTAATAAATGATAGGCCATGTATAGAAATTATTATTTTTACTTAATTATTTTAAGTAAATTATAAAACTATATAGGCAATATAAGGAAATATCGGGGAAAAAAAATTAAATTGTATTTTATATTTGGTTGGAGGAGGTAAGAAGAGTATTTATTTATTTACTTACTTAATTTTTCACTTTTCTCTCTTTGTCCTTATTTGTTTTTTCATATAAGTTGACAATGTCAATTAATAACTGAAAAAAATTGGAGGTCCAAATATCAAATTTGGAGGTCCAACTAGAACCACCCATATGGCTTTGGTTCATGGGCAAAGAAAAGTACACAGAAGACTACTTTATTTTGACATTGGTAGCTCAGAGTAGTCTAAGCCCAACAAAACCAGTAGACTGGCCAAAAGCCATGGCCCAACACCTGGAGCCCAACACACTAAGTCCACCACCACAATCCCAAGCCAATGCTCCAATGAAGATGATGGACCCCAGAAACCTACACCAACGCCACCGTAGAAGCCACCCCCATCGACCCAGTCTGACTCCCACACGCCAACGAAGCACCATCGCCACCCAAGTTGAAGAAAGCTGCAAATATGCCAAAGCCAAATCAATCAAGATTCGAGTTGCCAAACCCGCTCCCCATGGAATCTTGCCCTGACGGAACACACAGCCTCTCCACCTCCCTTTGAAATCCAAGCCAGCAGCCCCGAGTTCATGAACTCCTCCCCAAAACGAATCCAAACGGATCCAAAACGAGCCAAGCATTTGACCACAACAATGTCCAACCTAAAAACCTCATCGGATGAGTAAGAAAAAAGTACTCCATGTCCGGCTACACTCACCTCACTGCGACGAGACCAAAGCTTGCCTCGGTGAAGGAGTCGCTAGACTAGAAATAGGAAAGGCATGAAGAGAAACCAAATGAGCCACGCGTGGAGGCTTGTTCTAGGACGAAATTTTATCTATTTACTAACTTTTGATAAAAAAAAAATAATTAAAAAAAACTATTTATTAAAGATAATAAAATTTAATTCTTACTATTTAGCAATCATGATCCCCTGGTCAACAACTGACCATGGATCATTTGGTCAGTCACCGTCTGATTGAAATAGGACGGTTGACAGATAAGTGATGAAATCTGAGATGAGTTCTGTCAGCCGTTCGATTTCAATCGGACGGTGACTGACCAAATGATCCATGGTCAGTTGCTGACCAGGGGAACGAGACTCTACTATTTAGATGTGGAATACAATTAACAGGATAATTGTTTCCCTATTGAAACTCATCTACTGCAGAGAACAGAAAATAAAATTAATCGGATAAAATCTTTGACACAGCACGATGAAAATTGATTTGACTATCAATCTCTCATCTAGCTCTTTCTCACCTCTTTCCTCGTTAAGATGGCAGAGCACAACCAAATTCATCATACTCTTAGTGCATATCTTCAGTATGTTGCCCTTAACTCTAGTCACAACATCAATCGCAACCACCCACATTGATCACTTTCTGCTTCTAATATTCGATCCTTAGCCTCAACTATGTTATGTTGCAACAATTATGCTTCTTGAGGACAAGTTGGAAATTGTATAAACCAACTTCAACCATTAATAGAAGCTCATAGCATCCAAGCAACATAACGAAATATATGAGAAGCAACCAAGTATGACTACGTGGAATAATAAATGTCTCTAAGAGGCCAATCCATAAGACAGAGTTGGTCACCAACAATGTCAGAATTTTCACAATATGCTTTAGTGATAAAGATCTCAACTCCTCGTAGAGAAGACAAAGAATAACGAAGGAGTTGAAATTCCTTATTTTGGTATTCCAAAACAGGGTAGTTATTAAAAAAATTTAATTAGGAAGAATTTAGAAAGGAGAGAGAAAAAGAAAAATATTAATACTGTTCAAATAAATCCAGAATATGTGTCTAGCCCAAACTAGAGGTGACTTATTCTAGTTGAAATATGGTTTATATTAGAGATATTCTCGGAGAATCTTAGGAGATATCCAATCAATGTATGATTATGTTTCCATGTACAACTCTATCTCTATGTTTGTAATCATTTATATAAAGAGGCCCCTAGTATCAATGAAAGTATGACTCAATTCTCTCCAAATTCAGTTTTCCTAAAATACGTTATCAGAATATCAGCACGAAGCCCTAACCCTGAAACAAATAGTCAAACTCTGATTCAAGAAGCTAAAAACCTTGAATCCGAATACAAAACCTTGAAGCCTTTTCTTCCTCTACCTCACACCTTGAAGCACTCGATCCCAAGAGTCCAGAACCTGCAACGCTACCCCAAGAACCTGCCTGAAACCTACCGAACCGGCCACCGAAAGCTCCATACAACCCGCAGCAAATATTGCACCGGTTCACCAACTCCCGGACCTCCAATTTCCACCAAATTTTGTCATAAGAAGATCCCACACCTGAAGATTTAGGAACCGGAAGAAATATCTCAAAAACCGGCCAAAAACTTGCCTAACCAGCCGACTGAAAGTCCGGTAGAAGGAAAAGAAAAAAAAAAGGGCTAAATACTATTTAGTACCCTGTGGTATGGGTCCAACATCGATTCAGTCCCTCGACTTTTAATTTCATCAAAAACACCCCTACAATATCATTTTCTCATCCAATAGGTCATTCCGTCAGGATTCCGTCAATTTTTGCCGTTAACTGCTGACGTGGCATTCCAACTCAGCAAAAATAGGGCCCACATGGAAGTCAAATTCCCAAAATGACCTTGACCAGCTGAAATAGAAAAATCTAGAGTAAATTCAAGATTTTGCGGTTGGGGAGACTCGAACCCACGTCTAGACACATGCCATTGAAAGCCAAAACCACCCAACCACTTGCATGATATTGATATGATTCTACAAAAATAATATATATTTGTATAATAAATTGGATATGGAAAAATTCAAAATACACTCAAAATTTTGAGGTTGGGAAGACTCGAACCTATGATTATTGGTATACAATTAAAAGCACCAACCACCAAACCACTTGAATGGAATTGATATTCTTCACCAAATATAATATATATATTATACCCAACCAGATATGAAAAAATATGTAAATAAACTCCAATTCTTGCGGTTGGGGAGACCCGAACCCACCCCAACACATATGCAATTGAAATCCCCAACCACCAGACCACTTGCATGATAATGTTACATTGCGAAAAAAATAATATGTATACAATATATATTATTTTTCCATATCCGGTTGGATATACCAATATATATTATTTTTGTTGGACAATATCAATGCAATGCACGTAGTCTGGTGGTTAGGGCTTTCAATTGCATATTTGTTGGGGTGGGTTCGAGTCTCCCCAACTGCAAGAACTGGAGGTTGGTGCTTTTAATTGTATACCAATATTCATAGGTTTGAGTCTTCCCAACCTTAAAATTTTGAGTGTATTTTGAATTTTTCCATATACGTGGGTTCGAGTCTCCCCAACCGCAAAATCTTGAATTTATTCTAGATTTTTCTATTTCAGCTGGTCAAGGTCATTTTGGGAATTTGACTTCCATGTGGGCCCCACTTTTGCTGAGTTTGAATGCCACGTCAGTAGTTAACGGCAAAAATTGACGGAATCCTGACGGAATGACCTATTAGATGAGAAAATGATATTGCAGGGGTGTTTTTGATGAAATTAAAAGTCGAGGGACTGAATCGATGTTGGACCTATACCACAGGGTACTAAATAGTATTTAGCCCAAAAAAAAAAAGGAGGAATGAAAAGCTACAGCCCAGAGACCAAGCCGAGATCAAGCCGAGCACACAGACAAGTCACGTCAGCAGCCATGTCATCACTGGACCCCATTGCCACGTCAGCAGTCAACCACTGCCGGCAATTTTTCCGGCCAGTTTTTCGGTCAAATTTTCCGGCGACCTATTTCTAGGTATTTTTTACTAAACATTCCCTTTTTTTTTTTAGAGTTTTTAAATTCAATTTCTCTTATTTTCCGGGGACTTGCAACCTCCATTCTTCTACCCCCCTTTCTTTATCATAGGGGAGACCAAATTAAGCCGAACTGTGGGGGTTCGTGCTCACTCCAAGCTTGGAGCCTGTAGAGTTCTCCAAACTTAGAGTTTGTTGAGATAAAACGATCGACCTCAAACATCATTGTTTCGATCTAATCCAACCCTTCTTGGAATCGAATTTCTTGGAAGCGACTACGCTCGGAAATTCCTAATTTCTTGGAAGCGACTACGCTAAGAAATTTTATTTGTTTTCGTGGTAGCCTTTTTCGCTCTCAAACTAACCCTAATTTCTTATTCTCTTTCAGGATGAGTAACCTAAACAAATTGGATTTTGCTCCATTGGGAACAACTGGCTTTGAATATCACAGGTGGGTTCGTGATATCTGCCAGCATCTCAAGGCTGATGAAATCTTGGATACGATTCTCGAGCCTAGGCAGGACGTGCTAACTATTGAGTAAGCTCAAGCTTTGGAAGCAAATAGAGCAGCCTTAGAGGCAAATAAGGCGAAAGCCATCATCCTAATGACTTGTCATATTGATGATTCGCTCCAATACGAGTGTATGAATGAAGAAGACCCCAGAAGGCTGTGGGTCTCACTCGAAGATAGATTTGGCAACGTCCATGACTCCCTGCTTCCTGACCTAGAAGTGAGATGACATAGCCTCCACTTCTATGATTTCAAGTCAGTTCTTGACTACAACTCGGAAGCACTTCGCATTAAATCCTTAATGAAATTCTGTGGTAAAGAGATCACAAATGCGATGCTGATTGAGAAGACTCTCTCTACTTTCCCCGTCTCTGCATTGATGGTTGCTAAGAACTATCGAATCGATGTTACTGCAAGACGAATCACAAGGTTTCATGAGCTCATTGGAGCTATGAATGTCGCTGAAAGCATGATAACATCCTTGTGAAGAACTATAATTCGAGATCCGTAGGAACAGAGCATATTCCGGAATCCAATTATAGTCGCGCCCCAAAGAGATGGCTCCAAGAGCAAAACCCTAATCTTAGGAATACATTTGGATGTTTAGGTCCATATAATCGCTCTACTTGGAAAGGTAATCGCCAAAATAGGCGAACACAGAACCGAAGAGGTCAACGTGGAAAGAGAAAGGGAGGCAACGCCTCTGGCCATGTTGGTGGTGCCACCAACACTAAGAGCCATCTAAATGACGCTTTCAAAGCGCCTCAATCAATGGAGTTTGAGCAAAGAGATATATGTTCTCGATGTGGAGTGTTTGATCATTGGGCACACATTTGTAGAGCTCGTGAAGAAATTATCATCGCCTACAAAGCATATTGTGAAGCAAGAGAAGCTCACTATATGGAACAAGAAGATCAAGAAGATGATCTAGAGTGAATGGCTGAAGACTACAAATATGGCTGAGATCGTCAATTCTGTTTAAGTCTTTATTTTTCCAAGAGATGTAATAGGCAATTGCTATATATTTTTATAGTAAATGCCAATGGTTTATCTTTTCTTCAAAGTAGGCTCACTCAAAGTAAGTGTGATGTCTATGAAGGTTCTGAGATGAGTGGTACTTAAGCGAGCCTTAGTCCACCGACATCTCTCTACTCACATGGTCACATTTATTTTGGAATTACCTAAAGAAGTTAGATGACTACCATTGTTTTGCATTAACTATCATTTTGGATTAGATTTTGTTTAGTCAAAGAGACAATGATGTAACTCCGTTGGCTTATGAATAAAATTTCGAGTTGTTTATGACTCCATTTTGATTCTGAGTATATGACTTTTGTGACTACGATGGCTGGGCCATCAGTATTAATTCTAGGACATGGAATAGCTCAAGTTCTACTTGCCAAATGACACCTTAATTACTGTCACAGAAACTCTCTACACTTCTAGGGCGAATCACACATATGAATACCCAACAGATTCCATGCGAAAACACATGTAGAGAACGAAAATGAGTTCCTTTGCAATACCTCTAATGATTGCGAACAAATGCGCATCTTAGAGAAGTTTATGTGTCTCTCTAGTGGACATTATGTCACTATTCGAGCTATTAAATCCAATAAAGTTACGAGATAAGATCTCTTGGATTTAGACACATATTGACTTTGTTATGACAGGATAGGTCATCTTGGTCATGATATGATGATCCGTCTACTAAAGACTTCACATGGACATCTTTTCTTTCGAGGGAAACGAAGCATGAATCAAAAGTTGATTTCTGGACTAAGTGTGACCGACGCTGCTGCTTAGGGCACAGCCTCCGTCCACCACCAGCTTGGGGCTGGCACAATCCATATGCATGACACCATGGATATCGTCCATCATAGTGATGGCGCCCCAGGTGATGCTGCAATCACCAACTTGCTTCAAATAGCATTTCAGATGCTCAGACCTAACCAAAATTCTCATTGGTTGCTTCTAAAGCCTCTCGCTCGTTTTACAAAAGCCGTTCCTTTGGAAAATTAAGATTGAGACCGCCCTATGCAAAGGATATGAAAATACTTATTATGTTCTTACATAGAATCCATGGGGATTCTACGGACTGATTCAACCAACTTGCGGACGTTTAAATATTGAGAGAAATTCTCTGTGTATTTTCATTGATAATAGGGGCCTCTTTTTATAGAGGATTACAATACATAGAATCTCAATCATACAAGGAAAGTAATCGTACATTGAATATGAATCTAGATCCTTCTAATTTAACCATATTACCACTAGGTCAAGTAACCTAGAGTTTGAGCCAAACACAAATTAGGGTTTACTTGAAGACTCCCCCCTTGTATTGCCAAAACGCTGTGCTTCTCTCGTTGCCTCGTTAAAAACTTTGTCAAGTAACAAAAACCCAGTGGGACAAAAATAACATCGATCAAAGGGTCATATGATATGTGCTAGAAGTGTAGCATAAGCAACATTTACAGGTGGACAATGGCACAACACTTGACCAGCGTGTTTGCGTATCAACCAATATCATGAGATATTTAAACACCCGCAAGTTGGTTGAATCAGTCCATAGAATCCCCATGGATTCTATGTAAGAACATAATGAGTATTTTCATATCCTTTGCATAGTATTTTCAATGATGATGTAGTTGCGTATGCGCATGAGTTTGTTGAGTCCGATGATATCGAACCACGCTCTGTTGATGAATGAATGCCAACGTAGAGAGAGTTGGCATAAATGGAAAGATGTGATCCAGGTTAAGTTGAATTCTCTAACGAAGAGGAAGATTTTTGAGCCAGTAATGCCAACACCTCTTAACATAAAACTTGTTGACTAATGGGTCTTCGTTAGAAAGCGTGATGAGAAAAAGATATGGAAATCTCGCCTTATGGCGCAAGGCTTCTCACAAAACGCCCTGGAATCGACTACGATGAGACATATTCTCTCGTAATGGATGTCATTGCACTCCACTACCTTGTCAGTTTGGTAGTTTCTAAATAACTGAACATACAGCTTACAAATGTGGTCACTACGTATCTATATGGGGATCTAGATACGAAATATACATGAAGGTTCATGGTGAACTTCATCTACCCAAGTCAAGTGGCTTAAGACCACGGAGCGCGTTTACAATAAGATTGAAACGCTCACTAAATTGACTACTTGATTGGGAAAGGATATGCCCACGCGTTTCTATAATAAGTTTCGGATTCTATCGAGGTTCATGTTGGACATGATCTTCATTGGAAGCTCTTGAAGAGTTAAGGGAAACAGCTGAACATTTGAAATCCGAGTTTGAGATGAAGGATTTTGGGAGAACACGATTATGTCTCAGTTTGGAACTTAAGCATCGTGTTGATAGATGCTTAGGCATTTTGACAATGTCAAGCCTTCAAGCACCCTCATGATCGTCTGTAGTATTGATCCTGAAAATGATCATTTTCGTCGAAAGGATGATGACGAAGATGTGCTAGAGGCAGAAATGGCTTACTTAGTACAATAGGCGCATTATTGTACTTAGCTAAATGCATAAGACCAGACATCTGATTTGCAATAAGCTTGTTAGCTAAGATATAGCTCTACGCCAACACGACGCCATTAGGATTGGTGTAAAAGATATCTTTCAGTACTTGAGATGTACGATTGATATGGGCTTGTTCTATCCCTACAGAGAGATGATAGATTCAGACCCATCACACACCAGGAACACCGCCAACACTGGCCTGTGTCCTCTATCCCCATCCCAATACGACATGTATTTTGGAAGGTTTTGCTGATATTGGGTATCTCTCTGACCCATACAAAGGTCATTCCCAAACTGGTTAAGTGTTCACCATGAGTTATGATAGTGATATCTTGGAGGTCTACAGAACAAACCATGGTCGCTATATCTTCGAATAATGCAGAGATTATTGCTCTTCACGAAGTGATTCATGAATGTATATGGATTGGATACATAGTTATGCATGTTCAAACAATTGTGGTTTAAAGTCTACCACAGATGAGTCTACGAGCATATAGGATAATGCTGCTTGTTTTGAAGCAAGGCTACATCAAAAGCGACCACACCAAGTATAATCAGCAACAACAAACTCTCCTCAAGATCAAAGTGAACTAGGTTCGATATGAGGATAATATGGCAGACTTGCTCACTAAGTCATTGCCTAAATTCCACTTTCGAGAAACATGTTGGTAGCATCGTTTGCGGAAGTTATCTGAACTCCAATGATCATAGTCGTCAGGGGGAGATGCAGACATCAGGGGGAGGTGTCTACATGTATGGTCTTGAAACGTGAAGGGTGTGTTGTGCTCTTTTTCCCTTCGACCGAGATTATTTTTGTCCCACTGAGTTTTTGTTACTCGGCAAAGTTTTTAATGAGGCAACTAGAGAAGCACCACGTTTGGGCGATACAAGGGGGAGTGTTCAAGTAAATCCAGAATATGTGTCTAGCCCAAACTAGAGGTTACTTGCTCTAGTTGAAATATGATTTATATTAGATATATTCTCAGAGAATCTTAGGAGATATCCAATCAATATACAATTATGTTTCCATGTACATCTCTATCTCTATGTTTGTAATCCTCTATATAAAAAGGCCCCTATTATCAATGAAAGTACGACTCAATTCTCTCTCAATTCAGTTTTCCTAAAACAAATACATAATTATCCAATTTGATATTTTATATTGTATGTATTTAAAAAAAAATTAATAACTTGTCATTAATCTCAACCATTAATTGCTATTAGATTTATTGGACAAGATGTGGAGTATAATCTTAACTATAATTTAGGTGGCCAAGGATCACCCCATAATATAGTTGCAAATGAATACTTTGTATAATTTGTACGTGTCAATGTTCTTCAAGAATGAAACAGCAAGCAACAAAAAGTATATGTCGTGAAATTTTCTCTCAACACTGTGTGATATGGAAGATTACTATATACAGGTTCATGACAAGAACACAATTCTAAGCTTCGTAACTTGCATATAACCAATCCGCTCAGTACAATGACTGTTATAGGCTTTTGAATTATATCTGGAATCATTTATAATTTTGTTGCATAACTCCTACTATAATGGCATGTAATCATCAAGATTTGTTTTGTTTTGCTTTTATCATCTCAAATATTAATATTCAATACGAGTTTTAAATAACGTGGTGCCTAACATAGGAATGCTCGTCGTAGTCTTTCTCAACTACTAATGAAATCGACATGAGCATGAGATCCACAAAACTAAGAACATAAATGGAAGCTTTTTGACTCACTGTATCCTTGTGTAAGAACTCTTCATTACAGGAGTTGAGTACAAGTTGAAAATTATGAAGTTAAACATAATGTATGCAAAAAAGAAAATTAAAATGAGTACTTGAATATTACCGGAGTACGAATTTGGCATCGATAAGGTCATGTTTCAATTTTCATAATTAAATTGGCCTCCTCCCCTCAAGTCAAGAAGTCGTGGTCCTCTTCTTCCATAGCCGCCATCCTCAAGCCGTGGACATCACCTTGAAGCTCCTCTTGCATTCTTGAATACTTCAAAAGTGTAACAATGACCACTTTATTTACACTACGTACAGTTTCTTCTCTTGTAATTCAAAACATGTTTCTGTTTTGTTATTTAGGATTCTTAACTTTGTGAGATTAAAGTTTTGTAGTTAAAGAAAGATTGTCGTACCTTAATCGTTTGGTGAAGTTTATGAATTTATGAATTGATTCTTAATTTTCGATTTCACTTTCTGTTTATGAATTATTGTTGATTTTGTGCATATAGATATCTTTAATATGAATGCATGTGTTCTTTGGATGCATACTTAGGATATAGGCATATAATTATTTCTAGATTTAAGAAAACAGTGTTTCGTGTTCTTAATTCATAAGTAATAAGGCTTTTGGATGAAAGTTAAATAAAAAATTAGGATTGCATGTAAGGTAGGTCAGTAGGGGTCGTCAACGGGCCCGGCCCGGCCCATTAATAGCGGGCTCGGGCCGGGCCGGGCCGGGCTTTATTAAAAATCAAAGGATCCAAGCCCGTCCATATAAAGCGGGCTTTGCGGGCTTTTTCGGGCCGGGCCAGGCTTGGCCTTGCGGGCTTTTTTGGGCCGGGCCTTGCGGGCTTAATTTATAAATAAATATTTAAAGACACAAGTTTTTTTTTTTAATCAAGCTTTGGAAATTCAATGGCTAATGATCAAATACAACTAAAGATAATAGATATATATAACTATATTGTACCAAAAAAAATCTATATTTATATATAGATACTAATTTATTGATAAATAAATTTTTAAAGACACTAATTTTTTATAAACCTATATTTATATATCATACACTCCAAAGAGCAACCCCTATCAATTCAAAGAAAATGGAAAAACCGACCGTTGGATGGGTTTATTACAATAAATTATGAGTATGGTAAAAAATTTAGCCAATTTCACCATATTTTAGAATCCGATCGGATTGGTCAACCGTAGTCACTTATATGTTTTATTGGTTGACCGATGGCGTGGCAACCGCGAAACGTGCTTATTTTTTCACATCACGTTTGTATATATTCCATCGATGGATGTGTGTGGACATAAGATAAAAAAA